>PVKE010005895.1:36291-56869 GCA_004027555.1 Craseonycteris thonglongyai
GAGAGAGAGAGAGAGAGAGAGAGAGAGAGAGAGAGAGAGAGAAGGGGAGAGGGCCCAGAGCAGTTGCCATAGTAGTACATCATTAGTTGTGACATGGTTTCTTTCATTCCACACAGGTGGATGTGGGGCCATGCAGGGCAGGGACTGAACAGGAGGCCTCCCACATGGGAGGTGAGAACCTTCACCACTGAGCCATCTCGGTGGTTACCAGTTGCACCACAGTTCAGCATATGGGTTTGCACAAACTGGGTTTGGGATTTGATCTCCGGACCTTGTGGTTGCAAGGCAAGTGCTCAACTTAGCATCCCAGCATGATATTCTTAAGATCCATCTATGTTGTCACAAATGGTAGTATTTCATCTTTTCTCATGGCCAAGTAGTAATTCCATTGTATACATGTACCACATTTTTCTTTATGCATCATGTATCAAAGGACATTGGCTGTTTCCAGGTTTTGGTCAGGCTGTTTTCCATAGTGACTGTACAAATCTACATTCTGAAAGGGGCATTTCAAAGGTGTGTTAACTTGAATGTACAGAAACAACAGACAGGGCTTACTTAGCAAAGATAAGCCTTTTAAGTAGTTATATACGTGGGGCGTGACTACCCACCATGACCTTCACAGTTAGGAATTTATGATCAGATCACCCTGTGAGGTTACTTTCTGTAGAATCCTTTTGTTGTCCACAGAGCTAAAATCCCTAAACCCGAAGATACAGTACCCACTTTCTGGTTCTCCCTTTGTTCTCACCTTCTAGGTACAGGCTTCCCCCACTATATGGAAGCAGAGAGTTCCTATGAAACTTTCTAAAGCTGAAATAGCGTCCAGAGAATAAGCAATTACCATTAATTTATGGAAATTTATTTGAGCATCTCCTGACCCAAAAATAACCTACCAAATCATACCAAATAACACATAAAGCCTAAAGTTGTAAAGCTGTCAAATAGTAAAAGCAGGAAAGATACCATAAATATTCAGGACACATCTTGCTAATGGATGGACAAAATAAATGGAGACAACATACAGACATGGATCAAAGCTGTGGGGCTTGATGCTGAGATGCCGTGTGTGGTTCCTGGGAAAGGAGCTGGTGGGGCCTCTCACTGTCCCTGTACCAGCTCAAACAAATGCCAAATACTGTTTTGCATTTTGCCCCCCACTTTTTTAAGTGAAAATTCTCTTTGGATTTCTTTCAATTATCAAAAACAGGTTATCATTGTAGGTCTTTTGAAAAAGCAAAGTGGCATAATGTGAACTTTTGAATAATGGAGGATAATTGTATACCCATAATCTGTGTAAACAGGGCAGCTTCTAATCCGCTCTTACATTTGTCATTTCCCATAACTTTTTCTTGCGGCACTGGCTGTGTCCTATAATCAATAGGCATTTGTCCTTGAGGTTGAGGGGATTTTGCTATTATTTGAAGAAACCATTTCAGGTTTCAGCTTGGTTGTGGTGAGTGCCTTCTACACGCTGGAGTGTGAGCCTGGGAGCCCTTTTTAACTTTTACACTCTGTATGTCCAGCCCCATTGTTTTTATTTATTTGTTTGTTTGTTTTGAGAGAAGGTGAGAGAAAGAGAGAGAGAGAGGAGGAGGGAGGGTCCAGAGCAGTCTCCATGGTTGTGCATCATTAGTTGTGACATAGCTTCATTCCACACAGGTGGATGTGGGGCCACGCAGGGCAGAAACCCAACTGGGGGCCTCCTGCATGGGAGGCAAGAACCTTCACCACTGAGCCATCACTGTTACCAGTTGCACCGCAGTTCAGCATATGGGTTCACACAGGCTGGGGCTGGGAATCTAACTCTGAACTTTGTGATTGTGAGGCAAGTGCTCAACTGCTGAGCTACCCCAGCATCCCCCAGCCCTGTTATTTTTATTATCTTGTCCCTTTGAGCTTGTTCTTAAGATATGTCACATTGTTGTTCTGACAAATCAAAATCTTTTCGTTGCCTATTGACACTTGTGAGCTCTCCTAGCTACCCATATGGAGGAACTGAGGCACAAAGGTGACAAAAATGAGAAGCCTGTTATAGGGGAAGAGCCCTAGCAGTGACCTCCAACTTATTGTGTGACCCTGATAGGCTCTGACTGTAGGAAACCTATAGGCGTCCCATAGCAAGTTAGTGGAGATCAAATACTAGACATCTCCTGAGTCTACATTTAGGACTCTGAACTAGAATCAAAACACACACTCTGCTAAATAACCTACCAGATTCTAAGTACAAAGTGTTTCATTCCCATATCTCTTCTCAGCTAAGTCTAGAGTTCTCTTCTGTGTAAATTCTTGGCTTTAGCATTGTCTGGAGGAAATAGAATCATACACAATATAATTATACATTTTCTAGGAGCCATATTTAAAAAAGTGAAAAAAAAATCAGGTGAATTAATTTAAATAATATATTTTATTTAATTCAATATATCAACATATAATAAAAATAAAAATATTAAGGAGATAATTTACATTCTTTCTTTTTCATACTGGGTCTTCAAAGTCCAGTGTTTTTACATTTATAGCACATCTCAATTCAAGTGCAAGTGCTCAATAGCCACATGTGGCAAGTGGCTAGCATACCGAACAGTGCAGCTCAGACTATGTGACCATAAGGGACTGTGTGTTATTCTTCTTTGTACCTTGGCACTTAGCCCAGCACCTGACCTAGAGTAGCTGCTCAAAAACCATGTGTAGAAAAAATGAACAAGACTGTACTCTTGATTTTAACTATTAAAAAAAAGAACACACTGCAAACAGAATTTATAAATGTTATTGCATTTATGTTAAAGGTTATTTCTAAAAGACTAGTTTGATCATGTTTATAGAAGTAGGCCTTGCTTTTTGAACTTTCACTGAAATTTCATATACATTTGTTTCAATATAAATACTTTGATTTTAGGCATATTCTTTTTATTTTTAATTCTTTACACCCCCCCCCCCAAAAAAAAAGAACCCAAACTTTATTTATTATTTTTTGTGAACTTGAAATTCTTTTTTCAGGTATTCAGGATAAACTGGATTATATCACAACTTTAAATATAAAAACTGTGTGGATTACTTCATTTTATAAATCATCCCTTAAAGATTTCCGGTATGGTATTGAAGATTTCCGAGAAATTGATCCCATTTTTGGAACAATGAAAGATTTTGAGAATCTGGTTGCAGCCATACATGAGAAAGGTAAACTGAATGGAAGGTGGGTGGGATGGGGGTGCGGGTTGAGAAAAGCATTTCTCTAAACACTTACTTAAAGCATTTTATTAACTGTTGTGTATTACTCTAATATAACCTTTTCCTAACATTTGAAATGTTTTCACTCATTAGGTTTAAAATTAATAATTGATTTCATACCAAACCACACCAGTGATAAACATACTTGGTTTCAATTGAGTCGGACCCGGACAGGGAAATATACTGATTATTATATATGGCATGACTGTCTCCATGAAAATGGCATAACCACACCACCCAACAACTGGGTAAGTGCCAACTTGCCTGATTTACAAAGCGAAAAAGGCCAGATCTTTAGGAATTAAACTGGTTATTTATAAAGTCCTGTTAAGGAAAAAGTTAATGGGTATAGTTTACGAGAAGAAGAAAAAGTTTCCCAAAGAAATAGAAATAAGGTACCCATGCCTCCTAATGTCATTTGGAGTTCTGATTTCATTGTAGAGCTGTATGTTTTCTAGCAGATTCAAACCTATCCTATTAACCTCTCCTTCCCTCACTTCCCACTTTGTCCAACTCAGATCCCATGTCCCATTAGTTCCGTAAGTGTCTTGCTACTGCCCAGACCTTTTCACCTCTCTGACTTTTTGCCTTCCTTGTCCAACAAAACCCTAGCTTAAATGAACCCCACCACCTACTTTCTCTGAAATCTGTGCTTATGGAGATATCACACATTCATTATATACCTGAACTGAGCCATCCAATCTCCTTGGGAATTGTACTGAAGTCCAACATGCTCTCTGTCCTCTTTAAACATCCTACTTGCCTTGCCCCTGTCTTATCACTCTCAGTAGCAAACTCTACTTCAAAGTGAGAACAGAAGCTGGCAAACCTGCCTGCTCCCAGCCCCACCCTCTTCATACTCACTTCTTTTATTTACAATGGAGTCCTTGTCCTACTGTCTGGGATTACCAGATTTACAAATAAGGATCCAGGAGGCCCAGTGAAATCTGAATTTTAGATGAACAATGCATAGTTTTTTACCATAAAATATTGCATGGGTTATAGTTATATAAATAACTCTTTGTTGTTTATTTGAAATTTATATTTAACTGGGTGTCTTAGATTCCATTTGACACTCCTACCCTTTCCCAGGCCAATCCCTCCACATCTCTGGTTCACACATGTTCTTTCCAGATTTCCAAGGAGCCTTTTACTAAGGATTCTCTCTCTCCACTCTAGTCTCTCCTCTCTTCTTGACCTTCTCCATAAACATTGAAACAGGCTGACTCCTGGGCATCAACTTTCAGATGACCCAACGGCACGCAAAATGGACATGTGTCTGACTGACGTCCTCAGCAAGTCCTCACAGTTTTACCTGTTGAATTTTTTTTTCCTCCAATTTACCCACTTGATAAGATGATAATGCTAATAGCAAACATTTCCCAAATGCTTACTATATGGCAGGCTCTGTGCCAAGAGGTTTTTATTCATTCATTCATTTAATATACCCTACAACCCTATGGAGTTAGGCTTTAGTTACTGTTTTGCAGTTGAGCAGACTAAAGGAGAGAAATGGTAAGTACTTTGCCTAAGATCACACAGCTAATAAAGGGCTAAGGACTGGATGCAGTCAGCCCAACTCCACAGTCTGCTTTAAAGACTGCCGCCTATACTTCAAACCATATCATCTCGTGACTATGGGACTGTAATAGCTGTGTTTTTTGGTGTCCAGCCTTTCCATTCTTCCATCAGTTTTCTACTGTGGCCAAGGTTGTGTTTTCGCTATAACGTAATGATTGATAACATACAACAATACATGACAGATGTGTAAACAACTGGCAGTATAACCATACAATGGAATATACTTATTACTCAGTGCAACTACTGATGCACACAACAACATGGATGAATCTCAAAATAACCACGCAGAGCAAAAGAAGATAGACAAATGAGTACATACTAAACAATTCCACTTACACGAAATTCTAGAGAATGCAAAACAATCTACAGTGACAAGAAGTAGATTAGTTATTGCTTAGAGGTGGGAGAGAAACCCGGAGGGTAGGAGAGTGGGTTAGGGATTACAAAGATGGATATGTTTACTATTTTGATTGTGGTAAGAGGTATAACTATGATTAAAACTGATCAAATTGTACACTTTAAGTATGTGCAGTTTATTGTATTTAATTATACCTAACACTGTTTAAAAATATTTGTCCTATATATGTAAGCTAGGGAAGTTAATAACATAGTGAGCATCAATGAACCCATCCCCAAATTAAGAACTGGAACGTTGCCAACACTCTGGCGGGCTCTTCCCTGTCCCTCCCCAGGTCTCCTCTTAGAGGTGACCGCTACCTTGAATTTGGGGTTTTCCAAGTCCTTACTTTTGTTTTGCCTATACGACATCTGCGACATCTTTTTTGTTTTTTTAATATTTAGTTTCTTTTGTATTGAACTTTATGAGAAGCATCATGTTCCACATGGTCTTCTATAACTAGTATTTTTCACTCATTGTTTTTAATACTCATACATGCAGTTTCCAGTACCTGCCGTTCATACATTTTGAATGTGTATAGCATTCTATTGTGTGAAGAGTCTACGATTTACTTTTCCACTCCTCAGCTGGTGGACAGTTGGACTGTTCCCAGTTTCTTTACTGTTATGCTCAATGCCATTGTAAGCATTCTCACTGAGCTATTCTTCTGGGGCACATGTGCAAGAACTTCTTTAAGATAAATGACTAGGAGTGAAATCGCTGAGTGTAGCATACTGAATGCTTAACTCTACAAGATAATGCCAAATTGATTATCAAAGTGGTTGTACCAATTTATATCCCCTCTAGCAGTATGAAAAGAGACATATTCTCACTATTTGCTGGTACTGCCAGACTTTGTAATTTTTACCAAGTGAACATAAATTGGTATCACATTGAAGTCTTAAATTTATACTTACCTAAAAAAATTACTAATGATGATATATTCATATAGTAATTATCCAATTACTAATAATGTTAACTATCTTTTCATATATTTATTCACTTTAGCTTTCATTTCTGTAAAATACCCATTTATGGCTTTTGTCCCCAATTTTTTGTTGAATTGCTATTCCATTTGGAATAGTTTTGTAGAGTTCTTTTTATATTCTGGATACCCATCTTTTTTCGGTGACATATACTGTAAATATACTCTACTGGTTTGTGTCCAGGTGGGCCGGGAGGTGCTGGTGAGGAGGGTACCGGTTTGTTTCCTTGAAAGGCGGCAGCTGCTACTTAGCTTCAGGCCATGTGTTACTATGGAAATGTGGACCCAGTGTGACTAGATCTTCCAAGTTAAAGAAACAATGTATGCAAAATCCCTGTTTTTAATTGTTGTCCAGATACTCTCTTTAGCTTGAAAATGAACAAATGTCCCAAGATAGAGCCCCGAGAAACTCTCACGTTTCAGGTCCTTTGGAGTAGACTGAGGCGTGAGGAGTGGTGGGAAACATAGGAATCATGCCGTGTGAGCTAGAATGTTTCTAGAAAGGAGGAAAGGAGCATCAGTGTCCAATGCACTGTGCATCAGTGTACCAGCACCGGAAGTGGAAGTGGCTAGATTTCTTTTATTCCTGATGACTAACAGAATTTTTAAGTGAATGATTCTAACACTTTTTTGAGGGTAGTTTAAATATTCACTCTATCTGGATTTAAACTCTAAGACCATTGAAATGGGTCTTTTCCCCAAATTGACCATCATCTGTTTTTCTTCACAAATAGGAGTCCAGAGCCTGGAGAAAAGATTCAACAAAATACGCTAAGGGTGTCTGTTCCTTAAGTACACCTTTTTCTACATTTGAGAGCATTGATTTGCTACTGTGGTTATGGACAACTTCTACTGCACAAATATATCATAACAACCTCGTGGGGGGCATTAAGCCAGTAGGTGGGATTTTAGAGAATTTATCTAGTGCTCTCCCTAAAAGGAAAATTTTGGAGTTTGTGTGTTCAGCCTCCATGGGGCCAAGAGTGGCAATTATCATTTTTTTAATGGGCAACACCATCCTATGAGTAATGCTAACTGATTTGCTATTTTCTGTATGCTAGGTAAGTGTATATGGAAACTCCAGTTGGCACTTTGATGAAGTACGAAACCAGTGTTATTTTCATCAGTTTACAAGAGAGCAACCAGATTTAAATTTTCGAAATCCTGATGTTCAAGAGGAAATAAAAGTGAGTATAGAGACCCCACAGACCTCTCCATGACATGGACCCTGAAGTGGTTATGTGATACCCTTTATGACGAACAAGAATTGTGCAGGCAAAACCAAGTAGTGTAATTAAATTCTGGGATTAAGGTGTCTAATGCAAACATGGACCCTTGGATGTGTTGGTGTTGCCTGCCTTCTGCTAACCCAAATTAAGCAAAACAGGAGGGAGACAAAAACATCGCTTCCTTAGCTCTGAGTTGCCCCTGCGCCTGTGACAGTGAGCTGGCACAGTGAGGCAGGCCAGATGTGGGCTCCGGGGTCTGGCTCTTGTGTCTTGTGGCTTCAGCCCCATCATTGGTTTCAGTGGGCTACGGGCTTAGTTCTTTGGCTTTTCAGACCCTCATTTATGAAACCTGATTGATGGCAGTGTTTGTCGCAGAGGGTCTTTTGAAAAATCAGATGAGATAACCACACACAACACACTTCTGTGGTCACTAATTGTAACTTCTTGTCTGCTGAGTGCCAGGTCTGGGTCTAAGCCCTGGGAATGCAGCCATGAATAAAAACAGCCTGACCCGCAAGGAGTTTCTAGTCTACTGAGGGGAAGGCAGACAGTTAACAAGGAAAATATACAGAAGGGGCATGCAAAAAACTCATAATTATCTTCTGGAGGGCAGTCCCCTTGGAGTATAGGTTTCCCCTGCTAGGTGAGGGTTCTGGAAACCCATCTGCACCAGTTGTATAAGGTCAGGTGTTGTTGTGAGAGGCTGCATTCTGCTTCTGTGAATTTTTTGGAGGCTCTTTCAACGTTTTTTCCCATTTCATGATGGGTGATTTATGTGAACCACGTGCGTCATGACAATGCACCTGCCCGCACAGCGCTGAGTGTTCAGCAGTTTTGGATCAAAAACAGCATGAACAGCTGCCAAAATAGCTCAGTTGGGAGAGCGTTGAAGACAAACAGCATGACACCTGTGCCCCACCTTCTCTATCTCTCCCTGAGCAACATTTTTTTTTGTTTCCCTGGATGAAAAAATTCCTAAAAGAGAAACATTTTGCCCATGCGGAAGAGGTGAAGCAAAAAACTGCAGAAGCACTAAAACGCATCAAAATCGACGAGTTCACAAACAGTTTTGAGCGATGAAAAAAGTGTGTCAAGAGGTGTATTGCATCAAACAGAGTACTTGGAAGGTGACTGAAGTTTAACCATGTAAGAATAAATGTATAATGTTTTATACTTAAATTCCTGTTGTTTGGGTCCCCACTCATGTGACATGCCAGGTGGTGGTGAGGGCTAAGGGGAGGGGCCTTGGAATGCCATGGGGAAGGTGGTTCAGAGACACCCTTCCCTCATGAACAAAAGCCTCGGTTTTGAAAGGGAGCCACGCGAATATCTGGGGGAAGAGAATTTCAGGCAGAGAGAAGAGTGAACACAAAGATCCCCAGGGGAAATTTTCTTTCCGTGTCTCAGGAGTGAGCTGGAGGCCAGTGCGAAGGGTTACCCTTTAACACGACAGGACGCTTAGTTAAATTTTAATTTCAGATAAACAGTGAATCATGCAATAGCTGAGATACACATCTACGAGAAAATTATTCATTAATTGTCTGAAATTAAAATGTAACTGGCTGTTCTGTTTTATCTGGCACCCTACCAGGGTGCTGGAGTGAAATGAGAGAGTTAGGGAGCTGAAGGTGGGGAGTTGAGGTGCTGTCATAATGGGCACAAGATCTCTGTGGCCTGTGCACAGGTTTCCCGCAGCGATCCAGGTGACAGGCTCGCATCTGTGGGGGGAGTTTTCACAATACCTGACACATAATTCACCATAAACATTAGCCATGTTGTATTGTCCTTGTTGCTGCTGTGGTATAAACGGGCCAGAACTTAGGTTCGTGGGCTTGGGCTCTGAGGGAGGTGGGAAGGAGACCAGGACAGAACAGAGAGGCGTGGGTCCCTTCCTACGGCTCACTGCGTCAGCCAAATGGAATCACTAAGGTACTACACCCCTGCGGTTGTTCTTGTTTTTAAATAACAGCTTTAGTGAGATATAATACACATACTATCAAATTCACCCCTTTCTAGTATATCGTTCAGTGGTATTCGTATGTTCACAGTTTGGCAACTATCACCACTAATTTCAGAGCAGTTTCGTCACCCTCAAAAGCAATCTATTATCAGTCATTCCCAATGTCCCCTCTCTTACTCCTTCTTCGCCATGCAAACCACTGACCTACTTTCTGTCTCTATGAATATGCCTATTCTGGACATTTCGTATTAATGAAATCACATAATATCTATCTGTATGTCTATGACATATATCTATATTTAACTATTTAAGAAACTGCTGAACTGTTTTCCAAAGCAGCTGCACCATTTTATATTCCCACAGGCAGCATCTGAGGGTTCCAGTTTCTCTACAAGCTCACCGGCGCTTGTTATTGTCTGTATATTTGATGGTAGTTATCCTAGTAGGTGGGAAATGGTATCTTACTGTAGTTTTGATTTGCATTTCCCTAATGATTAATGGCCTTGAGTATCTCTTTTCATGTGCTTATAGTTTATTTTTTTAAATCTTCATAGGAGAAATGTCTATTCAAATCCTTTGCCTAATTAAAATTTTTATTTGTCTTATCATTGATTTTCAAATGTTCTTTATATATTCTGGATACAGGATTTGCAATTAATTTTCTTCCATTTTGTGGGTTTTCTTTGTACTTTTTTGATGGTACCCTTTGAAGCATAGGAATTTTTAATTGTTATAATGCCCAGTTTGTCTATTTTTAATTTTATTATTTGTGCTTTTAATGTCATATTTAAGAACTATTGCCTAACCCAAGGTTGTAAAGATGTGCTCCTATGCTTTCTTCTAAGAGTTTTATAGTTTTACCACTTATATTTAGGTCTCTGATCCATTTTTTTTTTGCTTTTTTTTATTTTTAATATATGGTATGAAGGGATCCAACTTCATTCTTCGGTATATCACTATCCAGTTATCCCAGCAACATATGTTAATAAATAGATTATTCTTTCCCTATTACACTGTCTTGGAATCCTTTTGGAAGTCAATTGACCATAAATGTCAGGCTTTATTTCTGGACTCAATTTCCATTGATCTATATGTATGATCTTATGTCAGTACCACACTATCTGGATTAGTATAGAGATCAGGGAAGGATTTTCAAAGAAAACAGTGGTCCCCAATGGGTGAGTACAAATGAGCCAAGTGAAGAGGCATGGGTGAGTGTTTCAAGCAGAGAGAGAACGTGGATCATGATCCTAGCACATTAGAGGTGCTAGGAGTTGTCCAGTGTGGCTGAGGTATGGCGTACAGCGAGGGGAGCTTGACTGGACCAGACTAGAGAGGGACTAGGGTTTAAACGATCGTAGGGAAATAATTTTTGACTTCTATTTTGAAAAATCAATCTGGCTTTGGAGAAGGGGTTTGAGTAGGGTGACCAGACGTCCCGCTTTTGGCGGGACAGTCCCAATTGTTAACAATTTGTCCCGCGTCCCGTGGCGTTTTAAAAAAGTCCCGATTTTTGGAAAGAATGCACAACAAGCTAGGGAATGGCGGGAGATAGACCAAATTTTTAATCAAGAACCCCCCCCCCCCCCCCGGTCAATGGTGTCCCACTTTACCAATGTTAAAATCTGGTCACCTTAGCGTTTGAGCTGTGCAGGTTGTGAGGTGCAGGGGCCAGAAAAGAGGGCGGTGCAGTAATCAGGAAAAAGTGCTGGGGCTTTGGACCAGTGAGACGGCGTGAGGTTGTAGAGAGGAGTCCGCTGTGACCCCCAGGTTTCAGATTTGAATGCTGACTGGGTGGCAGTGCCATTCCTGAGATGGAAGACACAGGAAGAGGAGTGGAGATGTTACGTAGAGTTTGAGCTCTCTGTGGGATATCCAAGTGTTCAATGGGGAGCTAAATATAAGGAGATGGAACTCAGGGACATGCCTGGTCTAGAGAGAAAACTGGGATTTGTGGACATATGGACAATGCCTACAGATGTCAGGCTGGTAACATCAGCGAGAGGGCTCGGCTGGCTGAGGTCAACAAGGGGATCAATTGCAACTTAGCTCAAACTGATTATGCGTGGAAGGGCCAGGTGTTGTCAGATCTTTCAATTAAAAACAAAAAAAAGCATAGCAAATGCCCATAGGGTCCCGGTTCTGGTACCACCACTTACTAACTACAACCTTGGCTAAGGCACTTCTCCCTTGCCTCAGTTCCCTCGCTGGTAAAATACAATCAGTAATAGTATAATACATACCTGGTAGGGTTGTTTGGGGATTACGGGGTCTACCCTTTGAAAAGCACTTAGGACATGTACTCCGTATTATATAAGTACTTGTTAAATAATCAACACATGGATACTTAATGAGTAATTACTGTTGTGAAGTGAAATGAAGACAAGTTGTAAGATGGAACCCCAAGGAGCACTGACATTTAAAGGACTTCCCAGTAGACAGACAAGGAGTGGCAAAGCAGGAGTGGGGTGTCCTGGAGCTAAAGTATGTCTAGATCGGAAGATAGTTTAGTCAGCAGTGCCAAACATGGCCGAGACATCAAGTCAAGTGAAGACCAAATTGCCAATTGACTCCAGCAGCAATGCCTTATTGACCTCGCAGAAACCCTGCAGGTGGGTGTTGTTTCACTGAAGGCTTAGGGAGGTCATGCAGCCGGACCAGGGGGAGAGGGGCTATGGGATGGAACCCAGGTGCCTCAGGTTCCAGAGCCCATCATCCTTCCTCTACACCCGGCTCCTGCAGGACGTAGCCAAGAATGTTACCATGATTCCAAGCAGCGCTGTGGTCAGTTTGCTTTCCTTTGCTTATACATGGAGAATACAGTTTTCTCTCTGTACTTCTGAATTATCCTATACTTTCTCATTCCTTCTTGAGATGGATGACCTGTGTTTATGTTATTATCAAGAGGCTGTCATAGATCATCACATGTAAGAGCGAAGCTTCTCTAGTTCCTACACTTGTGTTTTTAGGTAAACATGCCCAATAGCTTCAGTCATCTTGAAAAGAAAGGTTTGCCTTAAGGTTTTGTGAATTTGGATTTCAGTAATGTTAAAATAATTCCTTTTCTCCTCAAAGCAGCAAGTTGCTTAAGGAGAAAAGGATGGACAGGTGTCCGGTGAAAAACCAGGACTGTGTAATGTCTTGGGGACACAGTGGGAAACACAGGAATTGTGGACACAGTTTACTGTCTTTGGAGTCCCATGGCACCTACATGGGTCACCCAGACCTGGTGGAACCAGGCTCTGTGCCCATTTCCATACCCAACACCCTAGGAGCTTAATTGGAGTAAAGAGGATTAAAATCTGGGGCTCTCTTTTTTGTCACCTGTGCAAGAGAATAAATAGCATGAAGTAAATATACATACATTATTTAAAGATTTATTTTATTGTTTTTAACAGAGAGAGACAAAGAGAAAGGGACAGAGAGAAGGGGGAGGGCCCAGAGCAGTCTCCATAGTTGTATGTCATTAGTTTTCGACATAGTTTCATTCCATGCAGGTGGGCGGGGGGCCTACCACATGGGAGGCACGCCCCCTCAAGCCAGGGGCCAAACCAGGGTGTACGGGGTGAGAACCGAACTGGGTGCCTCCCGCATGGGAAGCCCACTGCAGTCTAGCATATGGGTCCACACGGGTGGAGTCTGGATTTGATCCTCAGTCCCCAGGGCTGCAAACTGAGTGCTTAACCCACTGAGCTATCCTGGCTTCCCAAATATTTTTCAAGAGCAATTTTTAGATTATCTGGGTGAAAACTTCAGTATTTAAAATGACTCTCAGAAATAACCAACCAGGGGAAGCTGGGATGACTCAGTGGGTTAAGCGCTCACTTTGCAGCCCCAGGGACCGAGGATCGAATCCCGGCCCCGGCCTGTGTGGACCCACATGCTGAACTGGGGAGTGCCCCCAGTTCAGTTCTCACTGGGGTGAGACCCCGGCCCAGTTCCTGCCCTGTGCAGCCCCGCGCTCACCTGTGGAAAAAAACTATGTGGAAAAACTGATGTTGTGCAACTATGGAGACTGTTCTGGGCCCTCCCCCTTCTCTCTGTCTCTGTCGAAAATAATAAAAAATAAATAAATTTTTAGAAATAACCATCTAACTTTTGTTGTTTTGCTTCCTCAAACAATGACAGTATCTCTTACTGAAGTGAAAACCCCTGCCAGGGCCCTAAACCTTTGCTGGGCCCCACATTTCTCATTCTTAAATATTTATTTATTTATTTATTTATTTTGACAGAGGAGAGAGAGAGGGAGAGATACAGAGACAGAGAGAGAACTGAACTAGGGGAGCTCCCAGTTCAGCATATGGTTCCGCACGGGCCGGGGCTGGGATTCGATCCTCAGTCCCCAGCGCTGCAAAGTGAGCACCTAACCCACTGAGCCATCCCGGCTTCCCCATTTCTCATTCTTTAATGTGGGCTCAATAATTAATGAGGCTGAGAAGCCCAAAGTGAATAAGGACCCAATAAAGAAAACTAGGAGCTTTATTCTAGGAAATCAGTGTTCAAAAGCTGCATGTTTCTAACAGTGTGGTGTTTAACGTTTCTGTGTCAGAAGCTGCTTGGATGGATCACTGCTGTTTGGGCCTCACCCCTACCCTGATCCTCTCCCATTGTTCCCTCTTGTAAAGAACATGCCACCTGGGGGTGGGCCCAGGTTGAGTGCAGCATGAAGCGTGTAAAAATTGGGGCTCTTCTTAAAAAGTGTAAAATCAGGTACAGAAGAATGAGTGTTTGTGTAGAAGGAGGAAAGAAAGTGGGTAGGAGGGGGCCAGTGCAAGTAAGGGGTGCGGAAGCTTACGCTTGGTTGGCCTCATGACGAGTGGGCCCCTGGAGCCATGGGGACCCTGTTCTCAGAATGCCACGCTGACTTCTCTGGCTCAGTCTCTCACCTCTTGCTCTCACTTCCTGCCATCCTGCTGCGCTGGGGGAAGTCCTGCTATTCCACCCTCTTGTAATAACCACGTTCCTCTCCTTTAAAGCTTTATCCCTGCTTTAACTTAAGTATTTTTGCCTTACAATTTGATTGTCAAGTTGGGGAATCTATTAAACAAAAGAAAAGAAGAAAAACCTCCGGAGACCTAGGACTGTCTTGGTTGTATTTTGCTCATGATTGTAGTTCTAGACGTTGGAACTCAAATATTTACCGAGTGAATGAATTTGGTAAGAGGTAAAGATGCCGGTAAGAACAAATTTGTGGGTTTGTAACCCAAAGAAAAATTCTGCTGGTAGATCCAGCTGTGGTTATTTGGGCCAATGCTAAGGATTATGAGCAGCAGAGCCTGTGTTGGATTTGAACAAAAAGTTTCAGGCTTTGCCATTCAGAAGTGTCATGTTAGGGGAACTGACTGCAGCTGGATGAAGCTGTTAGCCTCTAGAAACCTTTGAGGCCCTTGAATTGCAACTCTAGAGATTCCCATATTCACATGTAGATATAAGAAACACTTCAAGTCCAACAGGGGATTTGGGGCTAGTCCTTATTTGGCTCTGTTCCCCCCAACAGGTAAAAATTGGCTACTTAACCCTAGTACTGTGAATTACAGGTGGTTCTGCTCTAACGTGATGCACTCCTAGAGTCATGCCCCTTTGCTGGAGTAGGCTGAGCTGGGAGGGGAGATGGAGGCCCACTGCTTTTCAAGGCCACCTCGTCCTTCCAACTGTTCCAACACAGGCCAAGTTGGTCCCTGCCTTCATGATTGGCTTATGCTGTCCCACAGAAAGTCCAGAATGTTCTTTCTGAGCTGACTCCCTGATGAAATCCCATTGGCCAGGCTCACACTCTAGCTCTTCCTTCTTCGATGGTGCCCACCCATGTGAAATGTGATCTTGGAATTCCAATGGCCCTACACACAGGAGTCTCCTCTCATGATGCTGAACTGCACCTGCCTTGCATTATTAGGTAACCCTCTCATGTCTCATGTGGCCCCAGTGATTCTGTAGTTGCTTTCAAGCCAGGGAACATGCTGTACTTACTTATTCAGTGTCCCAATAGGATCACACTTTATTTGATTCATTTCGGCTTGCTGTTTCACTCTTTCATTCATGACTGGTTCACTAAATACTAGGTTCTGGGTCAGAGGTAAGGGAAGCGGCAAGGACGGCTGCTGCTCACTTTCCCACAAGACTCCCCCAGTCTGGTGGGAGGGCCCTTCATGACCAGGTGTGTCACTGGTTATTTTCTCTCAGTTTGGGGTGACCTTTAAAGACCTGGGCAAGGGGGAGATATGTTCTGGGTTTTTCTCAAGTCCTTGCTAACTTTCATTCTTCCATTTTGAGTGGATTCTTTAAACGTTGGAAACATGTTCAGAGCATCAATTACATAGGTAATATTCTAAATTCAAATACAGGGGAAGTATGGGAATCCATAAATGTAGTTATTGAGAGTTCATTACACTAACACACTGCTATGCTAAATAGATAAAAATACACTGAGAATACTGTACATGTTTTGTGTGTAGAAATGGCTGTTTTACTTATTAACAGACCAAACCTTTATTAAACATTATAATAATGCGTAGTGAATATAACCAAGTATTTTGCTTCTTTGTTTTAGGAAATTATGCAGTTCTGGCTTGCAAAGGGTGTGGATGGCTTTAGTTTTGAGGCTGTTAAATTTCTTCTAGAAGCAAAGCATCTGAGAAACGAGACCCAAGTGAATGAGAACCAAACCCCGGTAAAGTTTTGTGTTAAACATTTTTTTTTCCTTTTCTGAGAATGTTATCTGTGTTTTTTCAGTCTTAGCCATCAATTACCAGAGATGAGTTCTGTCCTGTCTGTTGGATGTGCTTTGAACAATTTCCTGTAGGAAATACAGAGGAGTTTCCAATGCATATGACCAGATCTTTCCACTGGTTCCTTCAGGAGCAAGGGCTCCTGTGAGGAGTCCTCCGTGACAAGGGTTCTGAGGACAATGTGGACTCCACCCAGGGCCACAGCTACTCTGCAATTTTGTCATCTCACTCAAGCTCAAGTGAGGAGGCCTAAATCCCCCAGGCACTGTTGTAGTCACTAAAGAGCACACAGGTAGCGGGAAGGGAACTAATCCTTGCAGACCGCCTGTTGTGTGCTGTGCTGTTATGTTCCATTTCACACTCTCAATATCTTATGAGTAGTTTCATGATCCCCATTTAGCACATCTCAGAGAAATGAACTTTTCAGGGGTGACAGAGATAGCAAATGGAATTACAAACTGATCTCACTACAGACTCTGGGCCCTTTGTGATTCTGTACCAGTATTTTCAACCTTCCCTCCATGTTACATATGAGAGAGTAATCATATGACACTCTGTTCCTCTGGTCAACCACCATTCTAGTTACTCTGTTTTCAAGGCCACGTAGGTAGATAGTAGTCCTAAAGTGCATTTCAAAATAAGGCATTTGTGTGGAATGTGATACAATGGATTGTCAAAATAAAGTAATACAGCAATATGGGTGAATCTTAGTAATGTAGTATGAAAAAAAATCTGAAGTTATGTATGACATGATCCTCTTTTTTATAAAGTTAAGCAAATAAAATGAAGTTCATGTTTATTAAGTTTATTATCAAGCTTATAGCTTTTGTCCTGAGTAACAGATTTATGAGTATTTATATTTTCATTAAATTAACTAAGGAGAAGTTAGCTGCACATGGGCTAATTATGAGAGGACCTGATTAACCAAATGTTATGATTAAGCCATTTTTCTGCACTCAATTTTCAATAAAATGGAAAAATGAAAGTGATGAATTAGCCAGTTGTCCCTGAGAGAAGCACTTGTGTGTCCAGTTATGAGAAATGTTCAGAACAGTAGGTTTTGTATGTTATGTAAGAAAAAGTTAAAGTATGTGTAATTTCAGTAAGAGACCTAAGATTCCAAAAATACTTCACTTGGCCAAGCAAATGAAATTCACTTATAAGAAAAGGGGGGAGAGTGAATGGATGGCGACTCAGGTTTGTGTAGCCTGTCCATGTCCGTTCCAGAACTTACAACCTTGGCTTGTGTTTGGCATAATCTTTTCTTTGGATTCTGGATTACTGTAACCCTCGGAAGGCACAGAATCAGTATCAGGAAAAATCAGTGAAACCATAGGAAAATATAACAGTAAAAATAAAAGATAGAAGTGGTAAAGAAACAAATTTTAATGCATAATGATTTTGTGAGCATATAAACTATAGGTGTAATAAGAATCATTAAGATAATTTGTTTGCCTTTAAAAGTGTCTGGAGCATTTAGAACAAGTAAATGTTTAGGAGGAGGATTTTGTTAAATACATTTGTTATTCATGTTTAGATGTTTGGTAGAATTTATTTGCTAGATTTATAGTGAATAATTTCAGCACCAAGTGAAGTACTGATAGTCATGGATGGTCTCCATAAAAGCCCTTGAGCACTGAAAGCCATTTTTTAGGACCATCTTTGAGCATATGTGTCTCGGCTTGAGTCCTCTGAAGTGACCATCTGTGTTCCTGTAAGACCAGCTGACATGTGAAATGATGATAAACGTGTTCTCCTGTTTTCAAAGGACACAGTCACACAGTACTCTGAGCTGTACCACGATTTCACCACCACGCAGTTGGGAATGCATGACATTGTCCGCAGCTTCCGGCAAACAATGAACCAATACAGCCGGGAGCCTGGGCGATACAGGTAACCACACTTTCATTCCTCACAGGTGTGGTTTATCCCTCACACCCAGACATGCTCAAAAGGTTCAAATTATAATTTAACAAACCTGTGTAATTACAATGAATTATAGCTCCGTTCTACCAGGGCCTGGTATATGCTCTCATGTAGCTTAACTTCGCTGATTTTCAATTTCCTCTGTTGTAAAATGATGCAAACTAACCACAGTACTAATTTCACTGGAATTTTATAAAAAGTAAATTAAGAGACGATATGCTATCTAAACGCTAGCTATTAGTTATTATTTTTATCATTATTATTTGATCTGTAAGTATCCTGATACAGTGTGACTCTGTATGTTTCAACTAAACTATTAGTAGATCACAATGGTCAGGAATAGTTTTAGAATCAGAGCGGCTTGAGATGGAGTATTGTCTAATGGCTGTGTGACCTTGGACTGGTTAGTTAACATAAGTCTCAGTTTTCTCATCAATTAAAAGGTGACAGTAACACCCTTCTAAGGCTGTTGTGAATTACATGAAATTATATAAGGCACTTAAAACAGTGCCTAGCACATAATAAATAACTTTAACTTTTATTATGTTTATATAATCACCCAACAGAATCAACAGAAAAGGAGTTAAAGAAATCCCCCCTCCTCACAGTAGGACCTCTGATTACTATCCCCATTTTATAGATGAGGAAACAGATTCTGAGCACGCAGGCAATGGTCACACACGTAGTAATGGCAGAGATGGGACCGGAAGTGAAACTCCATGCACTTGTCCATTAATGGAGTGGCTCAGACAGCTTGAGGCAGCATTAATAATGGGTCACTTCAGGTGCATGTCTTCCCTGAAGAATGTCTGGTTTTCAGTAACTAAGAGTGCTTCCCAATAAAGTGAGACTTCACAGGCATTCAAATACAAGGGGCTTTTTTTGAACCCTCCCATATTTTTTATGTCCATACTGTTGATTTATTTATTCACAGGATTGAATTGTACTTAGCAACAATAAAGAACTTTCTAATTCATGAAGTGAATCTCAAAGATAGTGCTGAACGAAAGATAGACAAAAAGGAAAATCCCCTTACATTACAGCATACATGTAAATTCCAAGTAGAGTAATAAGAATTTCTAAAGAAAGTCTTCCTGGAAATTACTGAGTTTTTATTGGATTTAGGAAGAAGAGAACAATACTGATTGAGATCCAAATGCGTTTAACTCTTCAACATAGCCTAGTATTAGACTAGTCTTTGGGTTTAGTATGAGAGACTGTCCAGGTGGCCTTTCATGCCATTTCTTGGTCGTCTGGCTTGCTTATGCTTCCTAATGATGCTTGGCCCCATATGGTGTGTGCATCCACCCCCATCTTGTTAATTAGATGTAAGCACTTTCCCAATCTTCTGATAGGCTCTGAAAACATTGCACCCTGCCAACTCTTACAGGTTCATGGGCACTGAAGCCTATGGGGACAGCACTGAGAAGACCATGATGTACTACGGGTTGCCTTTTATCCAAGAAGCAGATTTTCCCTTCAATGATTACCTCACTAGGCTAGACACCCCTTCTGGGTACAGAATGTTCGAGATTATCACATCCTGGATAGAACACATACCAGAAGGAAAATGGCCTAATTGGATGGTAAGTCCTCATGCCCAGCTCAGCCTACCTGGTGCTGGTGAGCTTGTTCAGTAGTCATGTCTAAAACAAAGGGTGTGTGTCTCTTAGTGACCACATTTCCCTTATTCGGCGATTATTTAGTGAGTTAGGCCTGTCTGTCCCAACTTCTGACCAGGTTCCCATCATTTCTCTTCATTCTTTTCCTTCTGGTTCTCAGACTAGATAATCTCAATGGATTTAAGGTGCTGACTCCTTTGCCAGTTCAAACCAGGCTCCTCTGGTGAATTTTTCATTTGGTATTGTACTTTTCAAATGAAATTTCTATTTGGTTCTTTTTCTTAATTTATTAATAGTATCTATGTGACGAGACCTTGTTCTCATACTTTCTTTTAAAATTCTTTAGAGTTTAGTTCTTTGAATATGTGTACAGTAGTTGATTTAAAGTCTTTGTCCAATAAGTTGAATGTTTGGCTTTTCTCAGCCACATTTCCTCTTGAATGCTTCTCCTCCATTACATATGGGCCATACTTCTGTTTTCTTGCATGTCTTGTATTCTTTTTGTTGTTTTGAAAACTGGATACAGTAGATTCTCAGTCATTTGACAGCCATGGGGATTGGTAGATGCTGGAGAAATGTACCTGGCACTCTCAAGCAACTGGCACAACTCTCAAGCACTATTGAGACTTGAGGGTGCCGGTTGCTTGAGTTCCAGTGAACTCTGAGAGTCTACTGTATTTTAAAAAAGGTAAAGTGGAGATTCTGAACATCAGTCTCCCTTCCCCAGTGCTTGTTTCCTCAGTGGCTATCTTGGGTCAGTCCTCCAAAATCTGTGTTCTGTTATGTGGCCAGTAATGTCTCTGCTCGGCCAGCTTATCGTCCACCTAATGTTTGGAGAGTCTTTAAATGCCTAGAAACTATAAGTCTCCCAGCCTTTGCTGAGGGGCTGTGTGTGCCTGGTGGAATGATTTCAACACTTTGTGTG
>PVKE010005896.1:0-56741 GCA_004027555.1 Craseonycteris thonglongyai
CTCTCTTCTCTTTCTCACTCAGGCAAAGACATTAACTATTTAACTAGAAGAACTTTACCTGATATTTCAAATAAACTTTAAAGTATTGCCAGTGCCAGGTGGTGTTCAATTATTAGGATTAAACACATGATAATAAATATTCAAAAGACAGAACTGAAAACTCGAGGTGTACTACACATTTTATCGAGAAGGAGGAGACTTCTCTGGCCAAAGTGGAGAAACAATAGTATGGCATAAAGGATGATAAAATTGGACCAGAAAACTATGGTGACTTCATAGATGTGTAGGATGAGGTATTTAATCTATAAATAGTGGAGAGCTGCCTTTGTCAGTTTGAGCTGCTATAAGGAAATACCAGAGAATGAGTGGTATCTAAATAATAGAAATTTATTTCTCAGTTTTGGAAGCTACAAATCTGAGATCAGGATGACAGTACAGTTGGATTTTAGTGAGGATCCTCTCTTTCCATCTTCTTATTGTATCTTCACATGGCAGAAAGCCAAAGAAGAAGCAAGCTTTTTAATGATTCACACCGGCACTAATCTCACTTATGAGGACTTCTTCCTCACACCCTTGTCTAATCCTAATTACCTTCCAAGGGCTCCATTTCCTAATACTATCACCTTTGGGGTGGGGTTTCAACATATACATTTGGGAAGGGGGACCCAAATATTTAGTCCATAGGTGAGCACTGTGGATTTGGTGTAGGGACCTCTATGATGTAGGTAGCATTTCCTAGAGTGATCTGGCAGCTGTTAACAGGAGAGAGTGTACAGAGAAGAATAATGGTAGTGGTTCAAGACTAAAATAGGAATTTGCTGAGCACAGGTGTTGACAGTAGTCATGGCTATGGAAGGACATTTGAAAGATATTGTCGGAGAAACACAAACAGGGCTTTCTATCTAATATATATGAGTGCTTGAGAGGTTTCTAGAATTAACAACTGGGCAGTGGATTTGGGGATAAGAAAGACTATTTCTGCAAATTAGCTGAGATTTTCCAAATTGTCTACAGTAACAGAGTCCCTAAATCTCCTATGCTTAAAACACCAAAGTTGTTCTTATTGTAGTTGTTGTTGTTGTTGTTGTTGGGGGTGGTGGGGTGGTGGTGGAGGTGGTGTTTCTTTCTTGTACTACATGCCATCACGGTCAGCTGAGTCTCTGCTTTTCATTATCAGCCTCACTGAGGGACATAATAATGATGCAGAAGAAAAGAAGAAGGGGAAGCACACAGTGTCCCATAAAGCAGCGATCCCCAACCTCTTTGGTTCCAGGGACTGGTTTCATGAAAGACAATTTTACCATGGATGGGGTGGGGGAGATGGTTTCAGAATGATTCAAGCACCAGATGCAGCTTGTCACTTAGCATCACTAGTAGGGTTTTGATATAAGTCTGCAAGCAATTGATGTATTATGGTCTTTGTGCAGTCAAACCTCTCTACTAATGTTCATCTGTATTTGCAGCCACTCCCAATGCTAACATCACTGCCTCAGCTCCACCTCAGATCATCATATTCCTTATTCTCATAAGGAGCATGCAACCTAAGTCCCTCACACGTGCAGTTCACAATAGGATTCATGCTCCAATGAGAATCTAATGCCGCCGCTGATCTGACAGGAGGTGGAGCTTAGGCAGTCCTGTGAGCCATGGGAAGCAGCTACAAATGCAAAAGAAGCTTCACTTACTTGACTATCTGCCCCTCACCTCCTGCTCTGCTATCCGATTCCTAACAGGCCCCAGACCAGTTTCAGTCTGTGGCTGAGGGGTTGGGAATCCCTGACCTAAAGCTTCTATATGGAAGGGACACATAAGACTCCTTATCACATTTCAGTGGTAAAACGAAGTCTCATGGTGCTGCCCAACTTCAAGGGGACAGATATTTGAGATTAGTAGTATAATCTACCACTTTCTTTTAGGCCTGGACATTTGATGTGTAAGACCTTTTTTTTTTTTTTTCTAGACTAGGTTCTACAAAACATGAAAAGCAAAATTATTTTCTTCTTCCTTTAGATGACAAATATGGAGCCACGTAGAAGTAAATAGAAATGTAATTAAATAATAATGTCCCTAGCTACATACAGTTGGTTTTATAAATATCGAATCTCTAAGATATTTGGGTCACCACTTCATAGGGCTTTCTATAAATTCATTTATTATAGCTGCTACAACAAATTTCTATAAACTTGGTGACTTAAAACATTTATTCACTTAATTCTGGAGGTCAGAAGTTCAAAATCAGATTTATTGGGTCAAATTCAAGGGGTCAGCAGAGCTGCACTCCCTTGGGAGTCTCCAGGGGAGAATAGGTTACACTCGCCTCTACCAGCCTTTGGTGACTGCCAGCATTCCTTAGATCTTGGTTGAATCAGTTCAGGCTCGTCCTCCATTGTCACGTTATCTTCTCTTCTGTAGGAGTTCTCCCTTAGCATCCGTGTTTTAAGGATTCTTATGATTACACTAAATCTTCCCAGATAATCCAGGATAATTTCACCATCTCAAGATCCTTAAACGAATGACCTCTGCAAAGTCTCTTTTGCCATATGAGGTAACATTCACAAGTACCAATGATTAGGGCCTGGGTATCTTCAGGAACCATTATTTAGCCTACCCTATATCACATTACTTCTTGTGGTTCCCATTGTGTTTAGATAAACACGCGAAAGAAAACCAACCAAAGCACCATTAGCATAAACATGTAGTCAAAAGTTACAGGCCTGGGAAGACTCTGAAGGGAATATTTTAACTTGGGGAAGGAGGATGCAATTTTGTATAGGAATTAAAAAAGAAAGGTCAACTACACTTTGGGAATAGTTGGTCAAAAATAATGCTTGGAAAAGGGAGGATTGCTCCTGTGGATTAGCAATCATTATTTGCATAGTGTGTCCTTTACCCAGATGCGTGAGAACGAACAGAGGTTAAGGCCATATGCAACATCAGCTTGCAGATGAAGAACAACTGCAGGTAAAGAGGTTAGATGCGAGGGCCACGTGAAAGCACATACCTCATTTTCTGTATCTCTTACAAACAGAACACAGTCACAAAATCTGTATTTGTTCAGAGACTTCTATTTGTAGAAGGGTCATTGTTTAAGGAATGGAAATACTTCCCCCTGCTATCCAGGAAGTTCCTGTGTGCATTTGCTTCTTTGCTCTCTGAACATTTTTTCATATTGTTCTCAGAAGAAAAATAGAAACCCAGAAAAGTCAGACACTTATACACTATAAAAGGCAAAAAACTTTCTGTGCAAGAATATAGTAGTAGATCTAGGAAAGCAGAAAATAAAGGGTTAGGCCAGATTGAAGAACAAATGGGAGAAATTGGGTAAGATAATTTTAAATAATTTCTCTTGTTGAGAATGTAATTTTTTTATTTAATTCTCTTCTAAAGACTTCAGAAAATATATAGAGTGCCAACACTAGATGCAAGTTCCTTTCAGAGTAACTTCCCACTAATTATCTGTCCTTATACATTAAAATCTGTGGAATAATATGTTCCAAATTTAAGCAACTCTTCTCTTGAATATTTTTATGTGACATGTTTGAGGTCATATTCTTCTTTATTAGAGAGGTGTTTTCCAATTATGATCATATCTTTTTTTTCTTTTTTTCTTTTTTTAACATGTAGAGCCTTGGTAGTGTTTGTGTAAAATACTATTTGGGGCACTTCACCATATCTGACTGACTACATTAAAATAAAAAAATAATAATAATAAAGCAAGGATTTTAATAGTTACTTAGCAAGCAGTGATAATTAGAGCCAACAAGAAGTGAAGTACAAGATCAAATGATAAATTTGTTCTTGTAACTAGACAAACTGTAATTCAAAGGATGTTAGTGAATATTATATTGTAATCACATCCTAAACAATCTTTCATCCTCTTTAAATTATCACACAAAATATTGTACCTGGGGTAAAAAATGATCAGACTCTGCCTAGGTTTAGAGGCAAAGTCCATGCTGGAAAGCAACTAGATCACTGAGATTGTCAACTACATATGATAACATCTATTATCCTTCTGATTTTTCTAGAGATTTGTTTACAGCCTTTGACATTCATTATCTTCGAGATCACAAAATCCTCAGGAGTTGGGAGTATCCACTGCATCTTTTTTGGTAAAGAAATAGTGCTCAGAAAAGTGATGTCATTTATGTTCATTTGCAGAGCCAGTTCTAGAACCTAAGTGTCCTTCTACTGTCCCCATGCTCCCTCTTAACTAACTCTAAAAAATTGGCATTGCCTGTTTTGACTGGCTAATAGCTCATACTTATGAAGTCCCAGGGTCATATGTCAGTTTCACAATCTTATAACCATTCAGAGAAATTCATTTGAAAATTAATATCTGAATATAAAGGCTATGCTGGTCAGAAGTATTTTCTGGCTTGGCAAGCTGCAGAAATCCTGTCTCATTTTCTATGCAGAAGACCCTTGTGCTATATAGCTTCATTTTCCATGCAACTCAAGTGTGCATGTTTACCACTCAGATTTTAAATTCAAAAGAAACTCAGAAAAATGTTCAAGCAGTCTTTTCCAGTGATTAGTTATAGCAGCCTGCTCATAGACCACAGAAACCATTCAGCAGATTGTTTTTAAAAAATTTAAATATTTTTAAGATAATGAAAATTTAATATGTATATATATTTAAGAAAAATTATTATTTAATAACACTAAATTTTCAGCATTATGCTATATTTCCAATAATTTTTTGGTCATTGCCAAATTAAAACCTTGAACTTTCCAAATTAAACTGCAAATGTGAAAATAACTCTAGATATAAATAACAAATAATGGTGAGTAGGTAACAGCTTGAACATGAGGTAGACATTCATAACCACTTATTGACCTCCCAGTTACACACACATACCACATACATAATCTCTGCCTCATTCCCTACTCTATTTATTGTGCAATATATTTTCTGCATTGATTATTATATACTAATGGACTGTGTAATATTCTTCCAGATTTCATTGTAGGTATTTTATAAAAATGAATAGATTCAATTATATACAAAAAATTAAGTTTTTGCCTACTGCGGTTTATTTTAATTTTAAGTAGTTAAGAATATACAATTTGCATTCTTTGGTTTGCATCTAAGCTATTTGTGGGGTCTGATTCCCATTTATAATTTCTTATATGTTACTTTTGCATTGTAGATAGGCTAGAATGTGAATTTCTGAGGTTATGTTGCACACATTCCATTCATAGCACATTAATAACCATTTGTGATCTTCAGATGTTACAATTGGAGAAAAGAAGTTTCATTCATTTACTCATCTACTCCACAAACATTTATTGCTTGCCTACTATTTATCAGGCATTGTTGTAGGCACTGATGATACATCAGTGGGGAAAAAAAGATGAATATTCCTGCTGTGATGAAGCATCCTTTCTAATTGCAGAAGACAACAAATAAACAAACAAGTAAACTATATACTATGTCAGATGGTGAAGAGGAAACAAAGTCACAGAAAGAACTGGGAAGCTCCCAGGGAAGATAAGCTGTTCCAATTTTAAATAAGTTGGTAGTCTTTCAGAGATGATATCATTTCTGAACAGACCCAAAGAAGATAAGGAAGAAAGCAACACAGATATTTTGGGAACATAGCAGGCAGAGAAAACAATAAGAGCAAAGACCCCGAAGCAAAAATGTGCATGGTTTCCTAACACTAAGTGAGTGAAGGGAAGAGTAATCAGACATAAGGGCAAGAGAAGTCATGGTAAAAATTATATAGGGTCTTGTGGGCTACACTAAGGACTTTGGTTTTTGCTCTGAGTAAAATACAAATATATAATTTAAATTATACTCATTTGAAATTTAATGTAAGTTTAGTGACGTTCTGGGTAGCTAGCTGTCTTCTGCATGGTGAGTCAGTGATCCAGGCTGCCTCTATTTGTAGCTTTATTATTTCCACACTTAGCTGACATATTCACTGACAAGGGGGAAGTGAACTGGAAGGTGCAGAGGGAACATTCGCTTCTACTCAAACTTCATCGCCAAGAACTAGTCAGAAGCCAGGAAATGTAGTCATCCCAGGAGGAAAGCAAAACTGTCTTTAAAGATAGTGTCTACTATTGTGGGCAAACGTAGAAATAGCAAATCCAGGTAAGAGGATATTGCAATTATCCTCGAAAGGAGATGAAAACTGCTTGAACCATGTTGGTAGCAGGAGTCAGATTCTGGATGTATTTTGAAGGTAGAAACAGTAGGATAGATATACTGATGGGGTCCATGGGGAATTCTAGAGAAGAGGTTAATTGGAAAGATGGAGTTCCCATGTACTGATTAGAGACTTCAAAAGTAACATGTTCAAAGTAACATAGCAAGAGTTTGGTTTTGAAGCATTAAATTTTTAGTGGGACATTAAAACTAAGATGTTGAGTAGACTATTGGGTGTATGTCTGGAGTTCAGAAGGGAAATATATTCAGTAATCATCAACATAATGGTAGTATTTATAGCCATGTGACACAAGAGAGCTACCTAAAGAATGAGTATAGGTAGAGAAAAGGTCCAAGGGCTGAACTCTGGGACACTCCAGTGTTTATAAGTATAGAAAACAAGTAAGACAAACAAAGGAGCTTGAGAAGAAGCAGCTATGGATTAAGAGAAAAAATGAGCACAGTGTCTATCTACTACCATGGGCCAATGTAGAAACAACAAAGCCAGGTAAGAGAATGTTGCAATTACTCTGTTCCAGGAACAATGTGACAAAGGTCTTGCAAGGAGAGCATTATCAGCACTGTTACATCCTGCTAACAGATCAAGTTAGATAAGTACTAATAATTTGTCATTGGGTTTGGCAACATGCAGGTCATTGCTAACCTTGACAAGAGACATTTTGTGGAATGGTGAAAATGAAAGCCAACTGGAGTTCTTTAGAAGAAAAATGGGATGGTAATTAGAGAGGGATGTGGGAGAAATTCTGCATGGCTATATGCTGATAAATTATGACCCAACACAGTGAGAACAGAGGATTACACACAGGAAGAGCAGGGGGAATCCCTGGAGTGATGTCTTGAGTAGATTAGAATGAATAGGATTTGAGACATTGGTGGGAGGAGTGCCTTTTTAAAGAAGTGAGTAGTATCTATTGAACTGGAAAGAAGCTGAAGTGTCTGGGTACAAATACAGGCTGCTCTGAGACTACTTAGATCATGAATTTAAAGTTAGACCAGTCAGCATGTTTGTATGTTCTTCTGAACTAGCATCAATAAAACAGGTACAGAGCCAGATGTGAAATAGGAAGAAAGTTGGGTTTTAAAAAGTCTCATTTTCATTGTTCATGAGCTTGCCATTTAGTATTCTTGATGATTTTAAGTGTCTCCTTTCCCACAGATGCTCTTGAGATTGGAGAAGAGATTCTGCCTTCTACATTGTAATCTAAATTTACTTGTTCTCACTCAGTTGGTTCCAAACCCAATAATTATAGCTGGTTCCACCTTAGCACCTTTTGCCAAAAGTTTATCATGTTCCTACCTGACATGTAGGAATGTCTGAAGACCATGGTTCCAATGGTCTTCAGGTGCAAGCCCAGCAGCTCCTGGTCTGGCTTCCCGTTTCTGTACCTCTCCCACTCTCCTCATGTTAAATCCTGTCTGTAACCTCCCCCCGTCTGGAACATACCATGACTCACAGAGTTCAGAATACGATTTCAGCAGAGTGCCAGCACATAGACGGTTCTCTGATAGAGTAAGAATGAACTGAACACTAACAATGAACTGAAAGATACCACTAAGCAGATAGGAGGCTTCAGAAGCCCATCTAAGATTCCCCTTTACCCCGTCTGCCTTTCTCCCTCCTCCCGGAGCCAATTCAGAGACTGTTTGCATTGTGAGTGACATGGGGTGACAGACTGCATCACAGAGTCTGTGCTATGTACCTTAAATTGGACCATTTCCTTCACTGTCCGGATGGTTAACGCTGCTGTGAAAACCAAGACAACATGTTGATTTTATTATCCTGAGTAACTTGCTCCTGGGAAACTTGAGAAATTGTTGTCCAAACAAATGGAAGGTCAGCTTATTTAGTTTAAAAAAAAGAAGAAGTCTCTCTACAGAAACATTCGGGTAGGTTTCAATTTAAGCAAAAAGCGTTTTATTCATTTCATTTTAACGGTCTCTGTTGAATAAGCATGAAAAATGGTTTTCATTAGTCCTTCTTCCACATTATACCTGACAAGCAGGAGCAAAACATGAATTTTTCCTGTACTTAACAAATATTCTGTAGTGATATGGAGCAGCAGGAGAGATGCAAAAGGAATAGTAATTTTGCAAAATAAAAAGGCTTGGGCCAAAACAGATCATTTATTCTCAGGAAGGAGCAAGAATATGCTAGCACGCGATAAACATAAACTGATGAAATTTCTAATCCTGGAGACTGTGATTAAAGACAATTTATAATCGGTCTGAAAATGAGGTGGGGAAGAATGCTTCATTTTCACTATTTGCTTCAACCTTGTTTATTTTCTCACACCCCATTCATTCAGCAGAGACCCCCAACAGTCTCTCCACAGATAGAACTTTCTGCCTCCTGCCCCAACTAATGCTTGCTACCACACAAAGAGCTCATTTCCCCAACTATTTTGCTTTCTGAGCCCAGGATTTTAACACGAATGTGATTTTCTTTTCTTTTTAAATTCTCTAAGATTAATTGTACTTGTGGAATATCTAGTTTTCAAATGTAAATGCCTTTGACATTTTACTTTAATTACAATTTGGATGGCAATTTAAGGGTTTAATTAACAATAAGAATGGATCAACCTATAAAATGAATACATAAACAGGGAGCAGCTATTTACAAAAATGAAAAATAATTTTTCTAATGCATTCTGTATAGATTCTTATTGGTATTGGATAGTAGTGAATGTTTCCGTATTTTATCACACAGTTAAGACTAGAAAAGACCCAGCTTGAAACCTTGCCTATTCAAATAACATTTTAGACCAGTTAGTGGTTGTGAATACCAGTAACAATAAAAAGTAATAAATAAATAAATAAATAAATAAATAAATAAATAAAATGGCTATTTTTGAAGACAAGTAAGGGAAGTAAATGAAGCTAACAGCAAATTATAACAGACTGGATATATTAGAATTTAGCTTTTAGTTACCGGTACAATTATTAAATTAGCCTTGTTAAGAGTTGTAGCTGCACTAAAATGTCGTCATTTTCTGAGGTCTGTAGTCCTGCCGATAAAGCAAATTTCAGAAGGTATACTCTACTTAAGATAACAGAATAATGTAACCTGTTAAGCATGGAATGTATAACTTCGTTCTATTCTTTCTGCTCCTAAGTTAGCATCAGTGACTCAAAATCCCAAGATGTTTACAGACCTTTCCTTTTGTTTGAGACCACCTGGCCATAGTCACCAGACCTGGCCGGGTGCCACCAGGAGCTGAATAAGTCAGATTGCAAAAGCTCGTATAAGAACTGACCAATCAACACAAGGCACAACCCGGAACCCCTTACTCATGATTACTCCTGACCTTTGCTCTACAAAAACTCTTGTACATAAACCTTTGAGGTGTTCAGGCTTTTTCAGCACCTGTTCTCCCTTGTGTAGCTACTCAGTAAACTCCAATTTCTTTCACTGCACTCCAGTGTCAGCATAGTGTGAGCTTACACAAATAATCAGTAAAAGTCTAGCAAGAATACCTGCTTTAAGTTTGTATAAGCAAAAACAAATAACCATAAAGTATTACATAGAATATGTATTGAACTCTAGGAACCCAGGGATGTGCTAAATACTTTTACTTGTCTTACTTGTTTATCTACTATTATTCTTCCTAGTTTACAGATGATGAGGCTGAAGTTCAGAGAGGTAAAGTAACTTGCACAAGATCACACAGCTAGTAAGTGGCCTGGGCAGGATTTAAATTCATGTCAGTCTGATTTGGACTTATTTTATATAAAGATCATTTCTTAAAATTTACTTTTGTATAGAAAAATTATCTCAGAAATGTATAGAACTGTATTATCTGATAATGAAACTGCATACCCAATTAAAAGTCAGATATGTATTGGCACAATTTGTGTACCATTTCAAAACAATTTCCCCAGAGTTTGCAGTGTCACTCCTGAACTTATTGTTACCACTCGTACCTATTAGAACCTCACAGAAAAGCAGCAAAGGTAGTTACCAGCCTACTTTGAAGGCTGCAATTTTCTTCCTAATAAAGTTGGAGTCTCTATTGTGGGACTCAGTCACAATGAGCACACATGGGGACATACAGCCTATAACACGTTGGAGATGATCCGACAGAGTGTATTCATTTCCATTGTTCTGGTAAAGGAAAACTAGAGTAATATTTTTAGATTTTTTTATTATTATTATTGTTTTTGACAGAGAGAGATACAGAGACAGAGAGAAGGGGGAGGGCCCAGAACAGTCTCCATAATTGCACATCATTGGTTTTGCCACATAGTTTCATTCCACAGGTGGGCACAGGGCTGCACAGGGCAGGAACTGGGCCGGGGTCTTGCCCCGGTGAGAACTGAACTGGGGGAACTCCCCAGTTCAGCATATGGGTCCGTACGGGCCGGGGCCGGGATTCGATCCTCGGTCCCCGGGGCTGCAAAGTGAGCTCTTAACCCACTGAGCCATCCCGGCTTCCCCTAGAGTAATACTTTTAGCTAACACAAGTCAAATTGCATTTTTCTTTATGTAAACTGACATGTCAACAAAAAATAGTCTTTTATTCTTAGCAGGAAATGAAGAGGAGTTTTTAAAGAAATGTGGACCATAATTAGGGAAAATGAGGTAGATAATAAGTTGTAACGTATTCATAAGTTCTTATATTACTATAGCACTTGACAGTTTATGAGTACTTTCAGATAAAATTCATTTATTTTTATAATGATCCCTAGAGTTGGACCAGATAGGATCATGCTCATTTAACAGAAGAGACAGAGACTCAAGAAGGTCAAGTTGCTAGTCCAAGGTTATATGGATTTTGAGTGATAATATTGGGCTCCAACTCAGGTCTTTTGACTCTGTCAAGATTTAACATTGATAAAATGTTTATTATCTGGAGGCATTTGTGAATAATTATTTCATTAAACAGAAAGCTCTCCTGAGGTTTTTTCTGAAGGTTGATGCTTCTGGCTGCATAACTATCCTTGCCCTAACTTTTCACAGTATCAAATTCCTAAGAAGGACATCATCACCTCTATCCCTAGGACCATGACAAATATCAGTGCCTATAATGGATTCCTGTGTGTCAGACATTTTCAAATATCTGTTTTTTCAGTCATCACAAAAACCCTAATGAGGTAGGAATCATTATTCTCTTTTCTATAGAGGAGGCTGGCAGAAGTAATTATGCTAACAATGCTATTAAGTAACCATATCAGTCAGGCTACTCTGTGGTTGAAGACAAAAACTAAAAGACAAACAATGAACCTTCCGTGGGTTTTAATTGCAAAGGTTCATTTTCCACTTGTTGGCTACAGGTCTGGTACTGCTCCACTCCCCACTGCGTGCATTTTAGGATCCAATCTGTTGAAGCAGCATTTGGCATGGGACATTGCTGGTCCCATGGCAGAGGCTGGAATGACCACATGGTTGGACTCAGAAGCTCACCTCGTTTCCTCTTTAGCAAGTCACGTGAGCAAGTCTGGCACCAATATGGTAGGGATGAATAATCCCCCACGGAGAGGGACCACAGAGAGGCAGCACGTAGTTTGCACACTATCACACTTCACCAACGTCTATAATTTGGGCTACACATATTTGTTTCTTCTTTAACTAAAGTCATTCCCGAAGTTTTATTCTCACATGAGATCATGAAAAGGCTAGGATTTTGTGAAAGTCTCTATATCAGATCTCGCCCCCATGGTGGTGGGGGCCAATCAATCAATCAAGAAAAAAAAAAATTAAACAAGTCTGCTTCACACACACACACACACACACACACACACACACACACACACACACACACACTAGTGGTTTGAGGAAGGAGCTTATATCTATCTCCTTAAGACAGTCAGTAGATAAATTTTCAGAAATTTTGCCAGTGTCACGTTAGCAGCTTAAAATTCGCCGTGGTTGGACTATTTACACCACAGAAATGGGCAAACCCTACAATGTGGGGCATTTGTTCAGAGACAGTTAGTACACGTTCACCAGGCTATCACTGCACACGCAGCATATATTGGTGGCTGAGGAACCAGATAATGGCAATTAGCTCTCCTGTTGGAAAGAAGATAAACGGAAAGCACACAGGAGCCACTGACCCATAAGAATTCTGGAATGACATTCGGCACCTGTTGCAAGAGCTCCCTACCCTAGAGACGGGAAATAACCTTTAACTTTGTTTTTGTTTCCTGCAAGTCGCTCTCCGGGCTACTGTTCTCCATGCTGTGGGAGACCTTGGCTCTGCCCTCTGGGAGCGCCTTCGCTTGCCTTTTCCTCCTTGGCTACATCTAAAAAAACACCCTGGAAACTGCCCACGTTGGAGGCTGTGAGCCATTGCAGCCTGCTTCTTGTCCACAGAAGAGGGGCTCTGAGTCTGTTTAATTCCTGTCAGTTCTGTGTGCCAGTAGCCACACCGTTAGCTCTGTGTTAGATACGCCTCTCTATTGCTAGTAATTTCAGTTCATCAGGCTTCTGTGGGAGAGCCCTGAAAGTCTCTAGACTCTGAGCCATGCTCTCCATGTGAAAGGATGTCCTGGTCAGCAGCTGAATCCACTCAGAGATTTCAACAAAGGCGATGGTAGCCACACCCTCCATTCGGTTTTTGCCAGGAATTTGGGTTTCAGTCAGCCTTTGTAGCTCAAAGCTTCATCATTTTTTGTTTTTAACCCTACAAGTCTCAGTGTTTCTGAATGTTCTCCAATCCGTTTTGGGTTTTTTTTCCTTATTGAAAATCAGTAAATTCTTTTCCTGAATTCATCTTTTTTTTCTTTAAGTACACTGTCAAATACAACCAATAGAGACCAACTTATGCTACAAACATCTATTACTCCACTTCACCTAAAGCCACAATTAAGTAAATACATTATCTGCTTTCCGGACGACAGTAACAGCCTTGCTAAAAGTTCCACTACTGCATCCAGTGGATTCCTACCTTCAACAACAGTTTCTCTAGTCCACCCTCTGCCCAAATCCAAAAGAATATATATAATTTTATAACAGCAGAACTCCACTTCCAGGAGAATTTTGTGAATCATTCTGAACAGGCTTGTTGGATGGTAGATGTATCCCAAAGCCTCCATGGATTACACTAACAAAATGTATTAAATTTTATTTCTCATTTATGTTAATATTGGATACGCAGGCAGTGTGGCCCTGCTCCACATTTTCTTCTTTGGGGGATTTGCACTAAAGGAACCGCTTTTATCTGGGACATCGCGGGTCTCAGCAGAGGAAAGAGCATGTGTGGCTGACCATGAAATGGATCTTAAAGCTCTGTCACTTCTGTTCACAGTCCACTGACCAAGAAAGTAATGTAGGTGATAGGGTTTGGGCATCTCCAGAGGGAGGGGCCATAGCTGAGAACCTGTGGGGAGCAAATGCTGTTTTGGAATAATAAATAATACAATGTTCTATGGTAGTAGAGTCTGACTCCAAAGCCTGTGTGCTTAACGAGTATATTATACTATTGCCTCTCGAAAACATGTCTTAGCTCCATTTTGTTATGAGATGGGTGACAAACGCTCCAAGAATGCGTTGTGACTCAGAGCAAGCATTATTGTGCTTCAGTTGCTAGAGTTTTTTAAGTGACACAAAGGTATTAACAGTCAAGAAAACCAGTCATAGCTGAACTTTTCTCAAACGGGCTTGAGATAAAATTCATTTTGAACAGAAAGATTTAAGCCGGGGAAGCAAGGATGACTCAACCAGTTAAGCACTTGCTTTGCAGCCCCAGGGACTAAGGATCAAATCCTGGCCCCGGCCTGAACTGAGGTGTGTTTCCCATGCAGGAGGCTCCCAGTTTGGTTCTTGCCCCCAGGTTGGACCCCTGGCTTAAGGGGGCGTGCCCCCAAGCAGGAGGCCCTCAGCCCAGTTCCTGCCCTGTGCAGCTCCCACCCACCTGTGTGGAACAAAACCATGTTGAAAGAAAAACTGATTATGTGCAACTATGGAGACGGCTCTGGGGCCTCCTCCTTCTCTTTGTCTCTGTCAAAAACAATAAGCAGGAAGGAAGGAAAGAAGAAAGGGAGGGAGGGAGGAAGGAAGGAAGGAAGGAAGGAAGGAAGGAAGGAAGGAAGGAAGGAAAGAAGGAAAGAAAGAAAGAGTTAAGGGCAGGGGTTTGCCCACAGTAACATAAGGCATATTTTTGTACCATCTTTAGAGCAACAAAAAAGTTAAATTATAAAAATTACATTTTTAAATGATGTTTTTCATCTTGAGCGATTACTTGTAATTACTTATCATTACCTATGATTTGAAACAGTTAAGAGAAATACTTTATTCCTCCTATTTTGTAAGTTGGAAAATGAAACTAGGTCTGTAGGAGTTTAAAGCAATTATAGAATCTCAAAAAAACACTATATATATGTTTCTTTGAATATATATTTAATATATGTATCTACATATATATTTATATATTATTATTAATGTAGCATATATTTTATAATTTTCTTTTGTTCTACTTTATTTTCATTTTACTTATTTAATATATTTTATTCTCTATTATCCTTATATTATTAATGTATCATATATTATGTTAACAATATGTATTTAAACCAATTATACAAATAACAAAAAAAATACTATATACATATGTTTCTTTGGATATATTTATTCTTTGAAAAAATGCATGTGTTGATTTTTTTCTCTTATTTATTTAACTTTAATAAATTCAGCTGAAGATCCTGACTTTCAACGTGTCTTTTAGAAGAAAGAAGTTTGGACCGTATGTTGGCACATTATTTTTACCGAAGCCTTAATTTTGGAGCCACAGCACCTCAAATTCCTGTCCCTATTACAGTATATCTAAGGTACATAGTGTAACGTGGGAGTCAACAAGGCAATAGGCAACGGGAGTGGCAGTGTGAAGATTAGCATGAAGTGGGCAGCAAGTTTAGCTGATGGTGATCAGAGTGCCATTTTATGCTTTTCTGAAGCTATGATAACGAGGGTTATGAAGGAATGAAGGTCACGTTAGGGCATTGGAGGCTAGTCTCTCTCAAAAGGGTCTTGGATCAATTGTTGAAGCCTGTGAGATAAAGACTAGGAAGGAAGTTGTTATTTAGCATGGTGGGAGTACTGGTGTCCAAGAAACAAAATTGACCTACTTGACTGTATAAAATCACTGGTTTATTGGTTGTATTTCACTCTCCTGATATCCAGCCTGTGGTTCTATTGACTTCCTGCATTTCCCCGCGGCCTGCCATGTGCTGATCCCACTGGAAAAGCAGCACAGTCTCAAGAGCAATTATGCAGACATTTTATTTACTGACCTTTAATAATGGCTTCGTTCTTATCTAAAACAATTTCTAAGCCATAATTAACTAATTACTAATATATTTCCTACAAATGGGCAATAGATATTTAGGCTTGATATTCTCAATAGGCCATTTAAGCCCCATGCTTAATACATTTGTTACAGAAAAAGAGGGTTCTTGGCTTCACATAGGAAGGAATTGAAATGTGAGCGGATATAGAGTTTGAAGTGTAAGTTTATGTAGCAGAGAGTAAGTAAGAAAACTAAGACCACCCCATAGATAAATTGATGGTACCTACAATATTTTTTGCCCCATAAGATGCACTTTTCCCCCCAGAAAAAGTGGAGGGAAAAGTGTGTGCATCTTATGGAGCAAATACTGCAAAGAAGAGTGCACGTTGGGGACCTTAATGATGCCGTGGGGAAGCCTGCAGCCAGATCAGAAAGCAGGGACTGCATGGAAGGAGAGCAGGTCCAGGCAGGTCAGGTGCGTCTTATGGAGCAAAAAATATGATAATTGCTAGTGGAAGAAATACCCCCTTCACCCCCAGCTTGGGAGTTATATGTTTTCTGCTTCCATGGAAAATTCATTGGTATGGGGAGAAAGGAGGATAGAAGAAAAATGTTAAGTCAATTTTTAGCTTCAGTGAGATGCAAGAATAGGGGCAGGTTTGGTTTTTACTCTTATAAAGCACAACCTGTGTTATCTTTCCATGGGCTTAATTACAGGTTTGGTGCTAGTGGAACCTCCAGTCTTCTGGAGAAATTGCTTCGTCTCATGGATTAACGTCTGCCTGAGTTCTATGTCTTGGAGAATGTAGGCAACAAGTTTAGAATGCAACATTTTCACTTCTTTTTCTCTAAAAGTAGTCCTCCATCCCCTTCCCTATATTACATTTAGATAATAGATTACAATAGCTAATTAATCAGAAATATTAATATCTCATGTGGGAACAGCTAGAAGTTTTGAACACTATTCCTTAGAACTCCTCCCTCTTAAAAGTCATCCTTTAGAGCATGGTCCCCAACCTTTTTGGCACCAGGGACCAGTTTAATGGAAGACAATTTTTTCTAGCGACTGGGGGTAGGAGAGTGAAGGGTGAAGGTGGAAGGAATGGGGAAAGGGATGGCTTCAGGATGATTCATTATGTTTATTGTGGATTTTATTTCTATTATTATTACATCGTAATAAATAATGAAATAATTATACAACTCACTTGCCACTATAAAGCCTGTCACCAGATGCAGCTTGTCACTGATAGGGTTTTGATTGAGTCTGCAAGCAATTGATTTATCATGGTCTCTGTGCAGTCAAACCTCTCTACTGATGTTCATCTGCATTTGCAGCCACTCCCCAACTCTAGCATCACCACTTCAGCTCCACCTCAGACCAGAAGGAATTAGATTCTCATAAGGAGCAGGCAACCTATATCCCTCACATGAGCAGTTCACAATAAAGTCCATGGCCCAAGGGTTGGGGAGCCCTGCCTTAAAGTATTTTTTTAAGTTGTCTAACTTTGGGCTATATGGTAAATTAGCTGAATTTAGGGAATCACGTTGTATACGCTTCCTAGATTAGTAATTCACAATGAATGAATGTTTCTGAAAAACATTTTTGGGGGAGAAGGGCCTTTTACATAGGCTCATAAAGTAAAGTAGAAATCTGAGGTAATTATTCATAAATTTAAGATTCTAGCCTTTTCAGACATATTCTGATTAAAATATTAAAAGTATTAGCATAACAAGTAACTGAAAATTTTAAGCAACAATAAGTTTATTATGTGGAAATATTAAACACACTGGCATCACAAATGCTTGACCTTATAATTTCCAAATATATCCCAAAGATATTTCTGAATAATATTTTCACATCCTTTCCATAGACTTTCTCATTGCTTAAAATTACTTATTCTGCTATCTCGAAAGGGAAATGTCTTTTTCTGACCATCAGTTCTCATCGTCAATTGTTCTGTACATTCCCAAACACTTGGCCCTTCCTTTTTCTCTAAGTTTATTATATATCCTAATATCCACCTTGAATTCTATGATCATTTCTTTCTAGCTTAATTTTTTTTTTTAACTAAAAATGCTCTTCCTCCTTTTACCAAAACTGCTGTGCAACATGGGTCTAGACCAGGAAACTTGTGGGCCAAGTTGTTTTAATAGTAGCAGCATAATTGCTTGTAAATGAGTTCAAGCTCATACCACTCACTGCACAACAGCGAATAAGTGACACAGCATTGTGGCAAAGGAAGTGACTGTATTTGGAAAGTCATCAACCTGAGAAGATGGTTTATTAGGGTCCTAAAGAACAACTATAAGAAAGTACAGAATTCAAACTTCTTTTATATCAAGGAAAGCAGAAGAGAGGAGGGGCTAGAGGTGATTTACAAATGCATACATCTGAGCATCAGCAAGGGTCTGAGGAAGATTGTGAAACTTCTTTGCTCTTAGTCTGTTGACTCTAGTTGATGTGAGTCTGGTCACAAGGTTCTTGCAAATCTTTGATGAACCATCATGATTTTTTAATATACTTTCGTCATCTCCTTGGGAGAGACACCTTCTGGTAAGGGTCTGTTTTTATAAAACTCAAGCTGCAAGCAGAAATTTCCTAGTGACTGGCGTGTCTATACACAAGATACTATTGACCTGAAGGCCACAGGTACAAAGCAGGCTTGAACAAGATGGAGTCAGAGAGGCCAAGTGCTTCACTCTGTTGCAATGTTAACAATTCTTTCTGTACAGGCACCAAGAGCTCTCACCAGGGGGAAGCCAGTGACTTGGGAGTTAAGCACTTGCTTTGCAGATCTGAGGACTGAGGATTGAACCCTGGTCCCAGCTCGTATGGACCCATACACTGAACTGGGGTGTGCTTCCATGCGAGAGGCCCCCAATTTGGTTCTTGCTCCCTGGTTTGACCCCTAGCTCAAAGGGGCTGGCCTCCCATGTGGGAGGCCCCAAGCCCGCCTGCTCTGCATGGCCCCTGCCCACCTGTGTGGGAGAAAACCACATTGAAAATTGATGATGTCCAGCTATGGTGACTACTCTGTGTTCTCCCCCTTCTTTCTGCCTCTCTGTCTCTGTCTGTTCGTTTCTGTCAAAAACAATAAAATAAATCTTTAAGAAAAGAAAGAAAAAATAACTCTCACTAGGAAAGAAAGTATCCATAAGAGAAGACTAAAAAGCTATAGCCTTTAAAGATATATGTTCTAAAGACTTTTTAAAAGAGAAAGAGAGGAAGAGAGAGAGAAAGAGAGAGACTACAACAAATTGGGTTTCTGTTGGCTGGTCTGAATTAAGAAATAAAAGAAACTCTGAAGAATAATTCATTGGGATACCATTGAGCTGAGGTAGAAGATTATGAATCTTTAGCAGTAGATTACATTACCAGATAATGACTTAATTAAGACCCCAGCTTTTGCTACCCAGATAAGACAGATTTTCCAAAGTTAAGCTGGAGGTTCTAAAACATGACTCCCCAGGTTGTTGATCTAGCAGCTTGAGGTACGTACTAGTTGGATTTTAATACCTTACCTTGATTTTCAACCCAAACTTGCAAGGAGTAGGGTCTCTTGGTAGAGATTGTCATCAACAAAGTGTATCTGTTGCTTGTCTCCAGCACCTTTGGATAAGAGCTGGTGACGTGTGTAGCTGCTATAGAGTATGTATGCATACATATGCAATATAGTGCATGTGACAAGATGCTCACATAAAAAGAGATGTTCACAATTAGGTCCACAATTACTAGACCCTCTCCTGTTTATAGCCAAAGGTGTCCCCTTCCACTGCATTTTCCACACATTTCTGTTTACCTAGCTTGAGTTTGTTCTCAAACTATCACAATGTTGTGTTGTTGCTGAAGTTTCATCATTTATTTAAAGAGTAAGTACACTATTGAAATCTGAGTATGAGGGAAAATTTATTGAATGCATTGGAAATACAGGTTGATAAAAAATAAAAATTGCTTACAAATTAAATATCTGTATTAGTCATGTTTCCTTAGAGAAAGAACCAATAATATATAGAGAGAGGTATAGATATAGATATACATATATAGATACACACACACACACATAGATATAAATACATATATAGAGAGCGATATTTTTTATAAGGAATTGGCTTACACAACTATGAAAGCTGAAAAGTTCCAAGATCTGATGTTGGCAAGCTAGAAACCCAGGGAAACAGATGTAGTTCCAGTATGAATCCAAAGGCCTGAGAACCAGGAGAGCCAAAGTTGTAAGTTCCCGTCTGACAGCCAGCAGGCTCAAGATCTAAGAAGAGTCAGCATTTCAGTCTGTTGTCCAAAGGCCACAGGATGCTAATGTTCCAATTCAAACAGACAAGCAAGTGGAGTGCTACTCAGCCATTTTATTTTATTCAGGTCTTCAATTGATGGGATGAATTGCACCCACAATGGGGAGGGCAATCAGCTTTATACTGTCTACATATTCAAACGTTAATCTCAACCAGAAACAGCCTCACAGACACACTCAAACAATGTTTGACCACTTTGTGGAACAGTCAAGTAGACACATAAAACTTACTATTATATCACAGCACCATTGCAGAATTTATTTAAATATTAGAGAATTTCAAAAAAATTCTGAACTCAGACCCACTGTGTGAAAATTACAGCTGAGGATAAAAGATCTTTTGAATATGGTTAGATTCATATCCTCCCTCCAAAAAAGGTCTGTGTTCTACAATAAACATATTAAAGAATAAATGAACGCATTTCAAGTTAAAATAATGCAAATAAGAATTGTATGCTTTAATTTTTATGATCCTTCACTTTAATTTTTGTTATCATTTTATTTTTAAATTATAGTTTACTTTCAATACTATTATATTTTAGTTTCAGGTGTATAGCATAGTAGTTTATATAACTTATGAAGTGAGCCCTCCAATAAGTCTAGTACCCACCTGGCTTTAACAGAATCTTTTTCAATTAACTTACCAAATGGTTGTCCCCGATATCACCTAGGAGTAATTCTACTTTATAAGGCCATAAAGTTGACAAGTACAATCAAGGAAGTGAGACACACGAATGGCAGAATGTTTATGAAGACAGCTTGATTTTGCCCAATGGCACGTTTTTTCCTGTGCATCCTACATATATGTCAGTTCTTGCTATTTGGTGTGTTAAAAGGTCACTCAGAACCTGAACATATTCATCAAGTCCATTTCCAGCCTTGGGTAATGTCAATCATCAGATCACTCCTCTCTGACTATTGACTGCTGAGCGTTGGTAGAAAAAGTCATACGATGACACCAGCTGGCATTACAACCAATCCATGTTGCCCAACGTCTGCTGGCTCATCAAGACTGCTGGGCAATCATTTATCTCTATTTGACTCCAACTTCATGTAATTTTTGTTATACATCTATTCTGCATTTTCACTCTTCTGAAGTCCCTAAATCTTCATGTATCTCCTTTCACTCTCAGCACATGAGAGTTTTGCCTCCAACTTGAGAAAATAAATATCATATACGTATTGAGAATTGTCTCTACTTTCTTCAGTTCAACCACAACTTATAACATCCTTCCTTCTCTCTTACTTCCCTCTTCCCTCAGGATTTTCTTTTCTCTGTCCCTTGAAAATTTCATTCATTTCTGAAATATAACAACACACAGGTCTGTTCTGCATTTTCCCCGATGTTTTCACTTGACTACCAGGTACCTTCAACTAGATTTTCTTTAAACTTATACTTTAAACTGAACTTTGATCCTGTTTGAGTGAGGGGAGACTCTCTCAGGAGAATGTCTTGACAACTTTGGGTTATCATTTAAGAAATCTACTGCCAAAAATCTTTTATTTAGCCTATTATTTAGAGAAGCAGGAAAATGCAAGTTCACTTTAAAATAGTAATAAACTCATTATTGAGATGGTCAAGTTGGCTCAATTATGAGCTTATTACTATTTTACAGTAAATATATACTTTAAACTCATCTTTTTTAAATTTTTTACAAGTCCTTCCAATTCCAGAAAATGTTATGGATCTATAAAAGTATCTGGATGGCTGTCTTTATTCTCTAATTCATATAATCAGGTCAAAAATAGGTAAAAGCATTTATTTTCTCTCTCTCTCTCTCTCTCATTTCTGACACTAAAATCTCATCATCCTTTTATTGTGTAAACTCTAATACCCTATCCATTTTTTCCTCCAGAATTTTGTCCCATAATGCATTCACTTTGGCCATCTCAATTACAAGATTATTCCTATTTCAAAGTGAACTTGCATTTTCTCGCTTCACCAAATGACAAGCTAAATGAAAGATGCTTGCCAGTAGATTTCTTAAATGATAAACTAAAGTTGCCAAAATACTCTCTTGAGAGATTCTCCCTTCACTCAAACAGGATCAAAGTCCAATCGGCATGGGCTCCAGAAGGTCATTCCTGCCAGCTGTCACTGAGAGCTTCCAGGTGGGTACCTCTGCTAATCGCCAGTGCTGTTGGAGAAATTGGAATCCAATCACAGTGGCGCACAGCAAAGGCAATGTACCTTTCTTTCAGGAATGGAAGGACAAAGTGCCAAATGCAGCAGGTTGTATGTTTTCGCTCATAAAATACATGATTTGTCAAAATCATTTTTTCTCTAAACACTTTAATGGAAATCCTTGGCAGGGCTGTACACTAACAATTTCCACATTAATTCAGCACTCAGTTCTTCCATTTTATCCCCAAATCCTGCGTTGCCCAGATCGTTCTATTATTCTTATATTATGATTCACATAACTAAACCATTTTCCAAGGAAAGGGGTATCTGTTACACTTAAAATTATCTGTGACTCTCCCTGGGTGGCCTGTGCTGAAATTAGTCATAACAGGCTGAATTAACTACGAAGCAACTTTCTGTGACTCCTTGCATGGTGAAATACATAAACCCAGGATAATTAAAGAGAAACCTTACAAAGCAAAGGGAAAGGAAAAAGAGAGCTTTCAAAGTTAAGAAATCTCTTCTGTCAGAGTTGCTCTATTTAAAGTGATTTCCAGACTTTAAAAATCTTGGAATATCATTTCTTTTACTGATTTTTCTTTGATATTTAAAATATTTCCTCAAATAAATGTTAAAATCTTTACCTTACCCCCTTAATGGCAGGAGCAATTTTGCTGCCAAATTGCTAAAATAATAGAGAGGAAGAAGAGATGTGCTTTGAGAGAAAAAGAAATCACCTCTCATTGTAAAAATAATAGACAAGGAGTGCAGGTGCCTGGCTCTGAAGTCTATCTGAGCAACATTAGTGACCACATTCAAATTCATGTCACATTGCAAGTTTGTTTCTACTGAAAACTGCTCAGCTTGGCTTGATCTGATACGTTATCAGTCACATTTTAGGTAGCACTCCTCTTACCTTTAAGAATGCGATAATATGTCCTACTGAGCCATCAAACTAATTTTGGTTTTCAAAGCACGGTTGCCTGAAAAAGGGGGTAGAGGGGCGGGGGAGTTCAGGTGAATCCATTCTGTTTCCTGGGCAATATCTGGCTCCCACCCACTAGGTATGAAAAATCTTCTATGCTTTTCTTGTCAAAGGTGAGCTATTCAAATTTCACAGGCTTAACTGTTTTCCTTCTCCTTTCTTCTCTTTGCCCTCAGAATATTTTCAGAGGGTTTCTACTCAATGCCGTGTGATGCTGAAGTTTTTCAGGAGCAATATGGTAATTGCGTGAAAGCTACAGTTAAAGCCTAATGAACATTATGTTTATGAAGAATGTAGCTCTGATTTCTAAAAGCACTTTGGTAAATTATACAAATTAAATATTCATTACTTTGTACTTCATTAGTTCACATTTGGCAGACTTTTTCTTCATTATGATAGCCTGGAGTAAAAGCTTTTGGGTTTGTTTTTTTAAAAAATACATTTTATTCTGTTGTTTTTCCAAAACTCTTTACTTACAATATTAGGGCAAAGCTGTATTTCTTCAATGGAGGCCATAATATTCAGAGTTTTTTATTTAAAAGTACTATATATTTAATTTTCCACAAAGAAGTGAATATGTGTTTGTTTCCAGTTCTTATTTCAATAGTCAGCATAAAAATAAGGAAACTTTTAACTCTGAGTTTCATTCAAAGTTTACTTCCTATAAAAATTTTTCACTTCATTGGGGAGAAATCTCATTATTAAGTTAAATGTACTGCAGAATTATAAATGTTTATTCTTCATGTTGAAATAACTTTACAGTGATTTATTAGTCATTGGGCTCTGAGAAGTTTAAAATCCTTTAACTAGTAAGATTGTTTGTATGCGATAGGTGATAAATAGACCAGCTTCCTCGGCACATGGAAATTAAAATAAAAAAGAGAATTATGATTGGAACTACTCTTTTCCACTTCTAAACACCATAGTCAGCTAAATGTATACTTCCCTCTATGTATTCAGCAAGTGGGGGAGAGGGGGCACACTTGCACGCAGTACTGAAAATAAGTAACTCCTAAGAGTCTATCAATAAAACTTATGTTGCAGGCAGTCATATAGTTACAATTGAACAACTCGAAACAGGTAACATAAAAATGCACTTGTAGTCAAATTCAATGTCTTCACATTTAGAGATCTTCAGACCTTTTAATTAAAGATTTCCACAAATGGCATTTAATATGGGATTTTACTATCTGAGAAAGAAGTGAATTGAGAACATGTTTTAAAAGATTACAGGTAAAATGGTCCACCTGAACTGAAATAATGTGATATTATAAAATTTGGGGAGCATTGGATGAGGAGACAGGAGACAAATTTGAGTTCTGGATGCATCATGTAGTCTTTTTTTTTCCTTTATTGTTAAATTTAATGGGGTGACATTGATTGGCAACAATTAGGTAGTTTCTGGATGTACAAGTCCACATCACATCACCCATGCATCACATTATGTGCTCACCACCCAGAATCAGCTCCCCTTCCATCACCATATTTCCGGTGTCCACTCCCCCCTCCCCCCTCATGTAGTCTTATAGTTCATAAAAGCCCTTAATCTTGTTAAACATCAGTGACCTAGTTTGGTAAATTGGAATAAAGATACTTGCTTCACCTATTCCTCTAAGCCATGATGAGCGAGGTTATGAAACATTAAAAAAAAATTTTTTAACAAAAATTCTATAGGTTAATGATATTAAAAATCTATATTATGAGCTCCACAGTTTCCATACACTAAGAGATCAACAATAAAATGTGAGCTTTAGCTTAAAGCATGCAAAGTGAAAAGATAATTGTGGTTCAGGCAATTAATAAGATGCTATCTCCTCCTGATTGCTAACTGTATCTTATTCTACAGCCAGCATCAGCAGGATGAGCTTACATCTTTTAGGTGGCAGCTTATTCATGATTCTTTTGACTCTCATGTTTATTTTAACTGACTCTTTTTTTCCCTTAGAGAATTTAAAGGAAATAATAAGGTTATTAAAAATAAGGTTTCAGCAGGAACTTTAAAGCAGACAATGAGAGGCTTTGCAGGCATGGAATCTACCCATTTCAAAATTAAGAGAATGTAGAGAAGGCCCTAATGTGAGGACAGTAGCAAGAAACTTAGCAAAACAGAAAATAGAACACAGAAAAAGGAAAAAGGTGTTGGCAAATTGTTCTGGCTTTGCATGATAAGTCAGAAAATATCATATAAGCAACTGAGAAGAAAGGTAAAAAACAACGTCAAAAAAAACTATGTAGGGAAAGCTGGGATGGCTCAGCGGGTTAAGCACTTGCTTTGAAGCCCCGGGACCAGGGATCGAATCCAGGCCCTGGCCCATGTGGACCCACATGCTGAACTGGGGTGTGCCCCCAGTTTAGTTCTTGCCAGGGCCTATGTGGGAGGCTCCGGTCCAGTACTTGCCCTGCGCAGCCCTGTGCCCACCTGTGGAGTGAAACTATATGGAAAACTAATGTCAACTATGGAGACTGCTCTGGGCCCTCCCCCTTCTCTCTGTCTCTCTCTGTCTCTGTTTCTCTCTGTCAAAAATCAACAAAATAAATCTTTTAAAAAAAACTGTGTAAAGAATTGATTGGGATTGAAGTATTTTGCATGTATCAAAGAATAAATAATGAAAAGAAAGAGTCTTGGAAGCCAGAAAAGCAATCTACACATAGATTCTGACATGTCATTAAAAAAAAAACCAAAAAAAAAACACCTGAATTTGCCAGCTAGATTTATTTGAAAAGAGAATGAAAATTGAAAGGAGTAAAAGATAAAAGTGATGGGATGGATAGGGAGTTTCCTATAGGACAAGAGTGACAGGCTAGGATAAATATTAGGACTAGCACAGAGTTAAATAATAATGCCTATTGCTGTTCTCTATTGATCTATGTTCATTCCAGACATTAAAATTTGCTTAATATCCACTTTATTTAATGAGTCTCTTAAGATAAGTCACAGAACCATGATTGCAAGATATTTCAAGTAGTTTATCCAACCACTGCTCCTTGAACCTTTCAAGAGCATTCTAGCCAACAAGACGTCTGACTTACATATAAACAATTTCAAGGTTGAGATATTCAGTATTTCCTGAAGCAACATATGCTACATTTGGTGAACTTTGTATACTATAAAAGTCTCCCTTATATTATGCTAGAATCAATCTCCTCTAACTTCCTCTCCTTGGGCCTATTCTGCCTTCTTAGGGTCGCATAGCCTGATACCTGCCTGTTCTGCTCAATTCTGCATTTCTAACTCCCTCATACTGATGTATTGAACTATTATCTTTAGGAAAGTTATAGATTGTGCTTCTATAAATTCATTTCCCTTTTTATCCTTACAGCGGTAACAGAACCTCCCCACCTCTCCCCATCCCACCACCACCACCAAACTCCATCAACACAGGTCCAAAGTTCTGTGACAAACCCACATCTCTTCAATTTCCCAGGAAGAAGGAAACTTGCATTTGATGAATCTTGTGATGTGCCAATGATATGACATAAATTATGTCATTCAATCCTCTCACCGGCCCTACAAAACAGGTACTGTTATATGACCCTTCTAAACAAGTAAAGTCATCGGTTTTATCCTTTTACAGTTGGAGACACTATATAATTATTTTCCCAGGTACTAATTTTTTATGTGTACTCTTGAACTCCATAATACATATTTTTTTAGTGTTTATATTTGGTAGTATTTTTAATATTTGTTCTTCTAGAAGTATTTTCCAATTCTTCCTTGAATGAGACAAGATATAAATAAAAAAGATGATATTTTAAATTGCCATTTCACAAGTGGGGTGCTGAAGCTCAAAGAGGTTGAATAACTTGACCAAGAGATGATCAGACTCTGGAAAATGGATTCTCAATAACTGAACTCTCAATAATTATATTTATAAACCCAAAGTCTAATTTATGACTTTTAATGGAAGATCTATGTGTAAGGATAACTGATACCCATCATTGCACAAAGGCACTCCAAGAGCAACTCACAAATCAAATCATGTATCAGAAGATGGCTTGAGGTGCTGAAAACAAAAAATCTATGATGCCAAGATGATGTTTACATAAACAGAAAATAGCTTAACTGTTATCTTCTTTGTCTACAGATATTTCAAGCCAAGGGACTTAGAAAATGCTCATTAGGGAGGCCGGGATGGCTCAGCGGGTTGAGCTCTCATCTTGCAATCCCAGGGTCCGAGAATCAAATCCCAGGGCAGCCCATGCAGACCCATAGTTTTCACTGAGTCGAGCCTCCAATGTGGGAGGCCCCCAGTTTGACTCCCACCAGAGTGTGCCCCCCATGCAGGAGGCCCCTGGACGGTTATTGCCCTGCACAACCCCACACCCACCTCTGTAGAAAACTAATGACATGTAACTATGGTGACTGCTCTGGGCCTTCCTGCTTCCCTCTGTTTCTCTCTCTCTCTCTCTCTCTCTCTCTCTCTCTCTCTCTCTCTCTCTCAAAAACAATAAAAATAAATCTTAAAAGAAAAAGATATTTAAAAAAGAATATGCTCATTAAAAGTATAGCAGTCTCAGACATTTTTGAGGCTAGACTATTCAGGTTTTATTTTTCAAATTTCTTCTCTCAATATCACAAACTAGTTATCTACGTTTCCAGGCACAGGTTCTTCCTCATGTTGTAATTTCAAAAATTGTCTTAAAATGAATACACTTTAAATATGTTTCTTATTTAGGGAGAATATATAATATGAGCTAATATTTAAAAATACCACAAAGATACCACACCTATTTAAGTAGAATGTTTTGGGTTTCTATCTTGCGGACATTTTATGACTTTACCCTTAAACAATAGAGAGATGCTCTGTCTGAGACATGGAGGCCTGGCCACATTCTGCAGAAGGAGTGAGATAGTTTCCTTGAAAAACTGAATGATAACTATGTGATGGAATCCCATCTGGGACCAGGGGGAATAGGATCCTGGAGGCCAGGTTCAGAGGAATTAAATAGGCCATAGTCATAAGGCCAGAGGCCTGGGGCTGAGAAGGAGCTGATTTGTGGGAATCCCTAAGATTAGAAGCATCAGGACTGATGAACTCCAGGAGTACTGATTTCACTCACAAAACTGTAAATTGCCATGTTTGGTTGTGTAATCCTATTATGGAATCCTCAAGTCTTCACTGTTACTTAAACTGCTACTTCTTGATGGTGTGTTGGGTGAACTTAAGGGAGATATAAACTTGGGGTTCCCTAAGAGGAAAGAAGAAATTTATGCAATCCACAAGCAACTAACAGTATTGGCCTCAGAAACTGAACCACAGGAGCAATTGAAAGAATAGCTAAGTTCCTCCCAGTCATATCTATATATATTGTTTCGAATTCAAAGTTTTGACAGTCTTCATTGAATTTTTAAAACTATGATCATAATAAGCCAAGCTCTCAAATGGTATGTTATCAGCTATGTAAAATTAGGAACACCTAGTTTCAGAAAGGGAGATAACTATAAAAATTTGTTATACTTACATTGATAAGACAATACAACTCATAAAAAATATGCTCCTCTTCTTGTTTCATAATTGTGCAAATGAATAATAAATGAGCTTGGAAGGGAATTTATAACTATTTAAAAATCATTATAAAACTAGGGATACATATTTTGAGAATTTTTTTTAAAACAAAGGCATCTTTTCTTTTTGAGAATCAGGTTTTTAGCCTCTCAAAAAAGATCAGAAAAAGCTTCACATTTCTCAAATGTGACTAACTAAAACTATTTTTAAAAAATTTTAAGTCTTCTCACATTAGACTTAATGAATTCATAATAATTTGTAATAGCTTATGTTACTCTTTAACCTATAGAAATTAGGAAATTAAAATTTTAAGTAAGCTCAGTTCAATTACATTTCAAAAGATAATCAGTGCTTACAACTCCTTTATTTTTCTTAGTCCTGCACAGAAATACATGTTATTAGAAGTATTAAGGTCTTGGAATTAAAATTCTGAGATGAATACAGATTTCTAAGGCTATGAACTCAAATGTCCAAATAATGTCAATTTAATTTTCTGTAAGTGCATTTATGTTTAATCGTAAACCTTTATTCTACCTGATAATAGCAACTTAATCTGTGAGAATTCAGAGTAAAAAGAATAAGTCAGAATTCTTCAGTAAGGGAAGCCGGGATGGCTCATCAGGTTAAGTGCTCACTTTGCAGCCCAGGGACTGAAAATTGAATCTCAGCCCCGGCCTGTGGGGACCCATATGCTGAACTGGGGTGTGCTTTCCATGCAGGAGGCCCCCAGTTTGGTTCCCAGCCCCCAGTTCGGCCCCTGGCTTGAGGGGAAGTGCCTCCCATATGGAGGCCCTAGCCCAGTTTCTGCCCCCTGTGCAGCTCCCGCCCACCTGTGTGAAATGAAACCACGTTGAAAACGGATGATGTACAACTATGGAGACTGCTCTGGGCCCTCCCCCTTCTCTCTGTCTCTCTCTGTCTCTGTCAAAAACAATGAAATAAATCTTTAAAAGAAAAAGTAATCTTGAGTCAAGTTTCACTTCTTATGAGTCAGCTTTTATTTTGTTTGTATGAAATTAACTTGTATTTTCCCTGTACACAGCCCCCGTGGTTGTGTACAAGTATTGAAAAGTCTCATCCAATGAGTCGTACATATACACCTGCCACTGGCTCCTCCAACTGCCCTGTGCCTGGACCGCATCCAAGTTTTGGAATCTAAAAGACATCCAATTTCTCCTCCAGTCTCTAATCACAAACTGAAGACAAATTTGATGTATTATTCTCCCAAGAAATGCAATGCTATTTTTGGTTTGCTAGATCTTTCTCAGATGTGGTTGTGTCACAGGAAATATTCAGATGCTTTCTAAACCCCCTGTGTCCAAGGAAAAGATGTTGAGAAATCTCTATCCTTCTCTGACCAGATACATGGAGTGTGAGCCTTATGACTTAGGTTAGGCCTTTCTTAATGTCACTCCCTACAATGATGGGCAATAGACTCTTGATCTTTCTCCACCAAGACCTATTAAGAAATATATTTACAGCAGGCTGCATTAGGACAAGGAGGCTGATAGTGAGGTCTGAGAAGTACCAGCCCTCAGAGCATTATGTACTGTTCTTCAATAACCATAAATTAATTCAATGTATACTTAAGATTTTCTTGGCACCAGTCCAGGTAAATAATTTTCTGTACCTAAAAAGAAAACACCAATCATCTTATTAGATACTTATTGATATCAAAGATCCCTCTTGCTCAAGATTTGCAGCATAGTCCAGACCCTCCCTGTGGAATTTTTATCTTCTTGAGGGTAGGGCATGTCAACATCATGCACTTCTCTCAAAGCCAGTTTATGTAAAAAAAAAAAATCTCTTGGCCATAGTCCTCCAGGGCCACAGATTTTGAGATAAAAAAGAAATGGTATTTCAATCATTTCAGAGTATATGTATATCAAATCAGCACACTATACACTTCAAATATGTAAATTATATTTGTCTATTATTTCTCAGTGAAGTTGGGAGAGAGAAAGGAAAGACATTGAGACTCAGAAAATTTCTGTCTCTGCCATGAATTTCAAAAATTATTAGATAAATTGAGAATTTATTAGCCAGGCCAGAAGGGATTGACACAAAATATTTTAGGTGATGAAAAGCAAGGACCTATGACCAAGATTACTGTACCCAGCAAAGCTATTATTTGGAATCAAAGGACAGATAAAAAGCATCCCAGACAAGTAAAGGCAAAAGGAGTTCATCACCACCAAAACAATGTCACAAAAAAAATGTTAAAAGAACTTATTTAAGGAATGCCAGGATAGCCCAACAAGGTGAGTGCTTGCTTTGCAACTGTGAGGTCTAGGGACTGAATCCCGACCCCAGCCCCGGCCCTGCAAACCCATATGCTGAACTGCGGTGCAACTGGTAACCACTGCGATGGCGGCAAAGGTTCTCTCCTCCCATGTGGGAGGCCCCCAGTTCAGTTCCTGCCCTGCTTGGCCCCACATCCTCCTATGCAAAATGAAACCACGTCACAACTAATGATGTGCAGCTATGGAGAATGTTCTGGGCCTTTCTCTCTTTCTCTCTCTCTCCCTCTCTCTCTCACACCATCTCTCAAATAATAAAATAAATCTAAAAAGTTATTTAAAATAGGAACTTATTTAAGAAGAAGAAACAAATAAAAACTGAATAGTAAAATGGCAATACTATAACTACATGTCAATAATTACTTTAAATTAACTGGATTAAATGCTCCAATCAAAAGACACAGGGTAGCTGACTAAATAAGAAAATAAGACCCATACATGTACTGCCTACAAGAGCCTCACTTCAGGGATTGAAAGACACACACAGACTAAAGTAAAGCGATGAAAAAAGATATTTCATGCAAATAAAAACAAACGAACAAAAAATGCTGGGGTAGCAGTATTTAACCCAGAGAAAATAGACTTTAAAACAGAAGCTATAACAAGAGGCAAAGAAGGACCCAGCAATTCCACTTCTGGGTATCTATTTGAAGAAATCTATTCATTAAAAGACATCTACATCCTTATGTTCGTTGCAGCATTATTTACAACAGCCAAGATGTGAAAGCAATCTAAGTGGCCATTGATAGACAAATGGATAAAGAAGAGGTAGTACATAAATACCATGGAATATTAGTAAGTTACAAAAAAGATGAAATCTTGCCAATTTGCAATAACATGGATGGGCCTAGAGGGTATTATGCTCAATGAAATATGTCAAACAGAGAAAGACAAATGCCATATGATTTCACTTATCTGTGGAACCTAAGTAACAAAATAAAGAAGAAAAAACTCATAGACACAGAGAATATTTTGATGGTTACCAGAGGGGAGGGGGGTTGGGAGGATGGGTGAAAAAGGGAATGAAATTAAGATGTACAAATTTCTAATTATAAAAATAGTCATAGGAATGTAAAGTACAGCAGAGGGAATATAGTCAGTAACATTGTAATAACTATTGTATGGTGTCAGATGGATACTAGACTTCTTGAAATAATTACTCTGTAAGTTATACAAATGTCTAAACACTATGTCACACACCTGAAATTAATACAATATTGTATGTCAACTGCAATTGAAAAATAAAAAATTATTAAGAAATAATTTATTGGATCATTTAAAAAGACTGGAATTTTAAAAACTATAATTTATATAATTAAACATTTAAATTTAAACAATTTTTACTATATAAACTTTTAGCTTAGTAAAGAACAAGTACACATATATTTTCCTCTGAAATAAAAGTAATTTTTACTTAAATATGTCATTGTACTTACTTCGTTGGAAAAAATGTTCTCTTGTTTATGGATAATTTTTTATTTTTGTTTCTGAACTGTCAGTATAAGCTCTTTGCCAGTATTTAGAAAAAAATTTGTTCATGCTAGTTTTAACTGTAGGTAACAGTTTTATAACACAGCTTTAAAACTACTCCCTGGGAAGCTAGAATAGCTCAGCAGGTTGAGCGCTCAACTTGCAGCCCCTGGGTCTGAGGATCGAATCCCGGCCCTAGCCAGTGAGGATCCATATGCTAAACTGGGTGTGTCCCCAGTTCAGTTCTTGCTGGAGCCCTTGGAGAAGGCACCCAGCCCAGTTCCTGCCCTGTGCAGCTCCGTGCCCACCTGTGGAATGAAATTATATAAAAAACTAATGATGTGCAACTAGGGAGACTGCTCTGGTCCCTCCCCCTTCTCTCTGTCTCTCTGTCCAAAAATCAATAAAAAATAAATCTTTAAAAATGCTCCCTGGAATCTAATTTTTAGTCCATTTTCTTGCAAATTTTAGCTCTCGCATACTTAAACTTGTACCCTCATTTGGTAGTGTGCTATTTCTAGTACTATACTCTTATATCACCTATGCATTTACTGCTTTAAAAATTGGCTTTATTTTATTTCAGCCAGAAAACCTACATAGGGAAGGACTGAACCTAGCATTTCCTACTTATTAAGACTAAGTTAAGATTTCTCTTCCGTAATGTAAAGATCACTTTCCTAGTCACTTTCTAGGATGTTAATCTTAGTCATTCCTCAATAAATCAATAAAAACTCTGGATATACATTTCTTGCACTCTTCATATAAATACTCTCCTTCCCACAAAGAAAGAAAATATGTAATTTTGATATAAGTAAAAAAGAAAATATTAAATGACTGCACTATAGGCACTTTCTATGTGCAAATGACTGCTGACGAGAGTATCAAATAGTATGATCACTAGAGTAATTCAGCAGCATTTAGAAAATTGGAAATCAGATTACCTTAAGACCCAGTAAGCACACATCTAGGTAAATACCTTAAAGAGACTTAAATATGTGCATAAGAGACACTTATAAGGATGGCATGGGTGAATATCTGATATATTCTAAATGACTTTCAATAGAGAAATGAATAAATAAAATATCAATACTTTAATATATCTAAAAATAAACTTGATCTATATCTATCAACATTAGTAGGTCTCAAAGGCATAATGTTGATAGGAAAAAGCAAGCTGCAGTCTCAGATTAATATGTAAACTGTGATGCAAATTGTATGCATTGAAAACACACAGAACTAGCAATACATGTTATTCATGTGCATGTGCAAGTATGTTTATTGGCATAAAAAATTGATACACATCAAATTCTTCCTCTCAACTATAAAATATCCTTAGTATTCTCTTTTAAACAATATATTTCAAGCATCTACAACTCTGCCAGACACATAGTAGGGGCTTGCTAAATACTTACTGAATAATGTCTTCATGATAATGATTCCCCGGGAATGGTCTGGGAAGGAAATTAAATGTGGAGCAATAAACAAAAATATCAAATTTATCTGTAATATAATATTCCTCTTATTTAGAAAAAATGAAAAGAATAAAAGAAAGAGAAGGGCAGGGAAGAAGGAGAAAGAAAAAGACTTGCAAATAGGAAAAGAGTCAACAAATTTTGTCATTGATTGGTCCATGGCTGTCTTTTATTAAGATAATTGCTCCTATACCGTTCTGTATTCTTTAGCTTCAAAAAAAACCCCTAGCATTATGGACACACTCATGGTTTGGTGTTTACCTGGAGAGGAGGGAGGAGGGGGGAGGGGGGAGGGAGCATTGTGTGGGGAGGGGGGAGTGGGCACCAGATATATCGGGTTGGAGGGGGACCTGATTCTGGGAGCTGGGCACATAATGCGATGCATGGGTGATGTGATGTGGAGTTGTCCATTGGGAAACTGTCTGATTGTTACCAACAAATGTCACCCCATTAAATTTAACAATGAAAAAATAAATTAATTAATTAAAAACAAACAAACAAACAAAAACCCTGTAGTCTCACAAACTGCAACCCATATTTTTAGAAGTCATATGCTTTAAAATTAGTAAGAAATTTTAAAGAAAATTCAGTAAGAACACCCTCACCCTGAATTCAAAGTACTTGTCACTCATAAGTATGTTCTGTGAATGTATTAATTTTGTTTTCTTCTTTAAATTGTGAACTTCCAGGGATGCTGGGGTAACTCAATGGTTGAGCATTTACCTTGTAATCATGACATCCAAGGTTTGATTCCCAGCCCTGGCCCGTGCAAACCCCATATGCTAAACTGCAGTTGCACGGCTAGCATGGCTTGGCCATGAAGGTTCTTGACTCCCATTCGGGAGGCCCCACTTAGGTTTCTGCTGCAAGTGAAGACTGCTCTGGGCCCTCCCCCTTCTCTCTCTCTCTCTCTCTCTCTCTCTCTCTCTCACACACACACACACCTTCTCTCAAACAATAAGAAAAAATTATTGAACATCCCTGTAGAACCTCTAAATCATTAATTTTGATGTTTCTCCTATATCCTGATTCAAAACTTAGAATATTTGACTCCTAGTCTCATGTAACTAGTTGTGTAAGCTTCAGCAAGTTGCTCAATGTGGAAATTAGAGACATTGCTCATTTGAAAACTAGACATTGTGTGTTGAAGCTCTAATCCCCAATGTGATTGTTGTTGGAGATGGGTGGCAATTAGGTTTAGATGAAGTAAGTCATTACTGTGGGGTCTTCAGGGTGGCATCAGTGCCCTTACAGGAAGAGACACCAGAGAGCTCCCTCTTTCTCTCTACCGTGTGAGGACACTGAGAAGGTGGCCATTTGCAAAACAGCACAAGTGACCTCATCAGGAAGCTGACGTGGCTAGCACCTGGACCTTGGACTCCCTGCCTCAAGAGCTATGAGAAATAAATTCCTGTTGTTTAAGCCACAAAGTATATGCTATTTTGTTATGGCAGCTTGAGCTAACTAATACACAATGTCATGAGACACATTTCACTGCTCCTCTCATATGTAAGATTTAAGAACCTTATAATCTACATTTCCTTTTAGTTCTAAAATCTGATATTGATTTCCCCAGAAAATACCTATTACATGTGTTGTAATAGAAAATTGCACCTTTCTATGACATCAAGCACACTCTCTCCCTTACGGCGACTACAGAGTATGTGGAAGGACATGATAAACATCTCCTGTTTTAAGGTGGGTGTTCTCTAGAATACTCATTGTAAATTTTGAAAGAATCAAATCTAATGTCAGTTTTGTATATTCATAAATGCATTCAATCAAGCCACAAAGTTATGAGAGAAGAGGTGTTCGTTGGATGGTGTACTTATAGCAAGGCAGTGTTGGGATGCATACTGTTTTGTCTTAATGTTGCAACACATTGCTATAACGTGCATATTGTCTCTCTCTCCCCCCATACCTCTGAGCCATCACAGATGAGATGGCATGTAATCCATGAATCGCTTTCTCTCTCTGACATGATTTTTTTTTACAAAACCAATGCAAGGCAGACCTGTTTCTGTGTGACTTTTGAGTTCTATTTCAACAGCCCTGCTTGAAAATTCAGTTACTATGGTGATATGTACCACTACAAATACTCTCCTTCTCAACAACTGAAGTTGTACCTTATTCAGTAGAAGTGGCATCTACGGCTTAAAGGTTCAGTAAAAGGCTGACAGATCTATGGTCTTGTTTCCGACTGAGAGGTTTTTAATAAGCAGTTCGGGCTCCTGGAATCTGAGAAGACTGAAGAGGCTCTGTCTAAATTTAGCAGAGTCCATCTTAAAGGACGTTGCCTGGACAGATCAAATACTGTATAAATTGGAAAATGCTAAATGGGCATGCCAATAGGGGACCTTTTACTGAGGTAATGGGAAAAGAAACAAACTTCCTCCATGGTCTTTCAAAAGAAAAAAGAAAATTGACATACAGGGAGCAGACACCTCCCCCCAGTGGAATTTTCCTGTTAAGAGAGCCCCTACTCAGCCCCGGGGCTCACCCAGCTGGACTAGCCTCTTGGAGCTGTGGTTCTTGCTCTCACACTCCCAAAAGATGAAAGGAGTGGAAGAAGGGCAAGCTTTCTATCACTGCAGAGAAGTGATCTTTTTGGCCTTCTGAGCAGCATTTTTCTCAAATACGTATTATTTTACATAAGGATTAGATTAAGGAACAGCATGGGTCATGAGTTAGGATTACGGTTGATTTACTGGATTAATACCCTCTTTGTTCTATTTATATGACAAACTACATCCATGGTTCTGAACAATTGCCTTGAAATGGGATTGTTTTTGGTGTGGGGCAGAGGAATGTGTTCTCCGAGATGTAAACTGCTGCACTTTGAATGCCTCAAATGACAGAAACTTTCTTCATCTTTATCCACACATCTGACCAGCATAATAACAGGCAAAAGGTACTTAACAGTGTTTTGAGGGGAATAAGATAAGTGCATAAGACATGAATAAATACAATCCAAAAGTCTTTAGATATGGGAAATATTTTCACATATGTTTCTTATATTTATCACAGCTCATCTTTAGCTGTTTTCAGGAGAGTTTTTTTTCTACAGCCTAGGAATAACTATAGCTCAAACCCTCCCGTGAAGGTACCAACAAGTAAGAAAAACAAGAAAGCTATGGCTTCATAAAACAAGCCAATAAAAATTACATTTAGAATCACAGACTGAAAATTAACAGGGTCAGGGTCTGTAAATAAGAACATCTGATGACACAAGCATGAACATCTTAAAGGCGTATAGGCTCTGAGATAACAACACAGCTTGAAGCAAAATGCAGGCTGTGGGGCATTCTCTAGTGTACACTACTGGCCATAATGCCTGATCAGCAAATATTTTTATCATTAGATGATATTCTTGCCTTGGAGATTATTATTTTAATTGTGATTTTTATTTATAATTATTAACCAGAATGTTATGATTTAAAACAATAAATCTCAATTATATGGCATGATTCTCTTTAATTAACAAAAGATTTAGTTGTTCATTTTGTGTTGTTGTTGGGTTTTTTTTTGTTTGTCCTCCAAGGTTGACTGCAGCCTCAGTCAGCCATGAGTACCTATTTGTTTGAAACCCTTTCTAGGTTGCTAAATTGTGATAATGCCAGATCAAAATGCTGAGAAACCTGTTACCTCTACTCAGTGGCTTTTTTCCCCCAGCTCACCTACAGATAATCACAGTTTCTTTGAGTCCAATTTGGAAAAAATCTTTCTGAAAATAAAATTCATGAATGGTATGGTTTTCAATCAAATCATTTTGAAGCATATTTATAAAAGGTTTCTAAATGATCCAATTGATTTGGTCTCTATCCCTTAGCTTTTTACAAGAAGCCCACAAATCTAATTTTCTTTCTTTTTTTGTCTCTGTTGTGTCTTGCCATTGTTCCTCTTCCCCCCGTTTCATAATTATAAGTGCTGTTAAATGTTCTGGACTAGAGCTCAGCAATTCACACCCTTCCTGCCCCCCATATCGTGACAATTTTCTACCATTTCAACTAAACACTATGAACACAACTCCCTAAACATGCATTCTAATCCTATATTCTCTGCTAATTCCAACCTTACCATCTATAAATCTTTAAAATAACATATCTAAGCACTGCGTATCAGCTTCTCTATTTTCTTCCCCCACATAATCTCCTCTTAACATAGGTTTGCATTATCAATATCTTTTCTAGGTCCTACAGATCCCAAACTTCAGAATCATTGTTCTGACCTTTACCTCACATTAAATATCTTCACTGTGGGTAATGTATGCAGTCTCTTGTTTCCTCTTGCCTGATTGTTCTTGGACTGGCTGTCTTCATTCAAATTCTCATTACTTTCCATGTACAATATAGCTAGAGCTACTCAACTGCTCACTGCATTTCTTGTTCCAATTAGCTAAGCCAGCATTCCCTAAAGTGACTCAGGCACATAACATATAACTTACAAAGAGTTTAATTTTTAAGTCATTCCGCCTGTTGCGTGTGTGTGTGTGTGTGTGTGTGTGTGTGTGTTTAAGTGCGTATACATCTCTTGTGATAAGTGGTCTCACAATTTAGTTTGCAAACTCATCCTAGAAAAAGTACTACATACCTCATTGCTAAATATCACTGGGTCATCTTCAAAGTACTCCCCTTAGGACGCTATGCACCAATGTCAGCACCTAGTTTTCTCTACAAAGATATTTTGGAACTCTTCCTGGAACGGCCATCAGAGCTGTCATTGTATTACCCTTGGTGTCCTGAGTATCATCAAAATGTGTTCCTTTCAATATATTTTTTTATCTTTTGGTAAAGAAAAAAAGTCACTGAGGACCAGATCAGGTGAATAGGGAGTGTGTTTCAATACAGTTATTTGTTTGCTGGTTAAAAACTCCCTCACAGGCAGTGCTGCATGAGCTGATCTATTGTCATGATGTAAGAGCCATGAGTTGTCGGCAAAAATTCAGATTGTTTTCGTGTAACTTTTTTATGCTGCCTTTTCAGAACTTCCAAATAGTCATGGTTGACTATTTGTCCAGTTGGCACAAATTCATAATGAACAATCCCTCTGATATCAGGGGTGGGGGGGGGGTGGAGGTTAGCAGCATATTTTGAGTCTTAATTTGGACTGACAGAAGTCTTTTTGGTCATGGAGAATTGGCTGACTTTCACTGTGCACTTTGACACTTTGTTTCAGGGTTATATTGGTACACCCATGTTTCAACACCAGTAATACCATGGTCCAAAACATCGTCTTGCCTCTCCAAATATTCTTGGCAAACTTTAACTCTCCTTTGCTTTTATTCATCGGTGAGCTCCTTCAGGACCATTTTCGCACAAGCTTTCTCAAGCCAAGATTTTCAGTTCAGATTTTTCTGTTTCTCTACTGGTGTTGACTTGGTCTGCTCTGCTCTTCATAGTCAGCCAATGATTTTGATGCACAATTCAATGAATTTTTGTAATGTTTTCATCAGTTCTGCTCATATTAGGTTCCCTGACCTTTCTTCATCTCTTCATCAGTGATGCTTTCTCTCCCCTCAGAAAAATGTTGAATCCATTTGTAGACTGACATTTTCTTCCTGGCATTGTCCCCATAAACTTGAACAAAAATTTACCTGATTTCACTTCCACTCATGCCAAGTTTAACAAGAAATTTCATGTTTGTTTGTTGTTCTAATTCAAACTCCAACATTTTTGTGATGGCACACAAAAACACAAAACAAAAATAACAAATGCCACTTCAGCACAACACCACCACACATCAACACAAACTTAGAGGTGTGAGACACTGATATACCAAGGTTATGAAACCTTATTGAACTGTTCGTATGTTGCTGCCACTGTAAGCACATGGTGGCAAGTTCATGAACTTAATTGTCAGACCTCGTACCATTGACTTATTTAAAGTTTTCAAATCAGGGAAGCTGGGATAGCTTGGCAGGTTAAGTGCTCGATTTGCAGTCCCGGGGACTGAGGATCGAGTCCCGGCCCCAGCCTGTGCAGACCCATATGCTGAACTGCAGTGTGCTTCACATACGGGAGGCCCGTTTGGTTTTCATCCCCTTAGGGGATGGCCTCTGGCTCAAGGGGCATGCCTCCCATGCCAGAGGCCCCCAGCCCAATTCCCACCCTATGCAGCCCCCCACACCTCTGTGTGGAACAAAACCATGTTGAAAACTGATTACTACAACTATGGAGACTGCTCTGGGCCCTTACCCTTCTCTCTGTCTCTCTCTGTCTCTGTCTTTCTCATGTCTTTGTCAAAAACAAAATAAGTCTTTAAAAAAATGTTTTTAAGTTTTCACATCATTTGATCAATGTGAAATTGTAACTCTCACACTTCTGGTGAGAATGTAAAATGGTGCAATATTTTTGTACAAGTGTTCATCAATTTTTAATAAAGTTAAATGTATAACCATTCCATTCTTGGATATTTATCTAAGTGAAATGAAAGTTATTTGGTAATCACCCTATTGCATTCACTGGTTTTTGACTGGTATTTTTCAACATATAGCAATGATGCAAAAGTGTGCTTTTGTGATGTATCACAGCTTTTTTAAATCCAGCATTTTGAAGTGCTTGGAGAACTTCTCACTGGATGGTGTATTTTGGGAAAAGCAGATCATATCTTTTCTAATGACATTAAAAAAACAGCAGAACTGTGGTGTCAACTTCAGTATTTCTCCCCAAAGAAAGTGACCTTGCCTTACATTTTATTAGAAAATTTGATGTGTGCGAGTGTACTCAACAACTCATTGATGTGACCAATTGCATTTACAGTAGACAAAATTAATGAATACGGGAAAGAGGTGACAGGTGGGAAGTAGCAAATAGGGCTTCATAGTCATTAAACCTGTATAGACTGTGTCAAGCTCCTTTCTCTGAATACCTCAGAGCACTTTATAACCATCATCCATTAAATCTGTCTGACACTGATCTGAGACAAGAATAGCTGCTTCACCACCTCCTTTTCGGAGTTAAAAAAAAAATGCATCTGCCAAAAATAGGAAGATACTTGTTCACCACAAGAGCTAAGAGCAGGGAACAGCACAGAGCATTGATTCAAGACCATGGCCTCTGAAACTCAGATGTCTAGCAGTGGCTTCAATTAGGTGACTTCAATTAGGCCAGTTACCTAGAAGAAAGGAAAGGGCGTTAGCTATTTACCAAGCATTGCATGTTCAATTATCACATGTAACACCATATCTTTCTTTGTATCCCCAAATATGTGGCACATAATAAGTACTCCATTTTTTGTTGTTATTGTTGTTGATTTTTTAGTAGTTATATTGAGGCATATATCACACATCATAAAATTAACCCATTTAAAATACACAGAATAATTTTCAGTAAATTCATATAGAGACACAAATATCGTTACATTCTGGATTTGGAACATTTCTAACATCTCAAAAGTTCAATCCCCAAAACATGTCTGTTTGTAGTCAATCACCATTTCCCCCCCTTGTCCTTAGCAAACACTAATGTGCTTTCTATCTTTGTTGTTTTGCATTTTATAGAAATTTCACATAAATTGCATAATGCAATATATAATATTTTGTGTCTGAATTTTTTTTACTTAGTATGCTTGTTAGGTGTATTCATGGTTTATGCATGTAATAGGGTTTGTTCATTTGTTTGTTTGTTTTTTCATGTAATAGTCATATTTGATTATCTGAACAGACCATATTTTGTTTATCCCTTTACCAGGTGATGAAACTGGACATTTTCATTTTTTGTCTATCATAAATATAGTTTCTACAAACATTTGCATTATATCTCATGAACACATGTTTTTATTTTTCTGGGATAGATAACTGGAATTAAAATGACTAGGTCAAAGATAATTGTATATTTAACATTTTATGAAATTGCCAAACTGTTTTCCAAAGCAACTCTACCATTTTGCATTACCACAAGCAATGTATGAGGGTTCCAGTTTCTACACATTTTCTCCAGCACTTAGTATTTTCAACTCTTTTTATTATAATCATTTTAGTAAATGTATAGTTATAACTGTCCTTGTGTGTTTTTTATTGATAGCTTTATGGAGATATGGTTAGAATACAATAAGTTTAACAGGTTTAAAGTATATAATTTTTAAGTTCTGACATATATATCCAGCCATGAAATAATCACCACAATAAAAATAATAAAGCTATTCATTACCAACAAAAGTTTCATTTTGCCCTTTGGTAATTTCTTTGTCCTGTATTGTGTATTGCTGCCCCTACTCCATGCCCAGAAAACCACTGTTCTGCTTTCTGTTACTGCAAATTAGTTAAACATTTTCTAGAATTTTATATAAAAAAATTAAATCAAACAGTGCTGTCTCCCAAACCCTCAGTAAAGTCTGCTGCTTACATGTCTCCTAAACATGTTTTGTTTGCTTGTTCTTTTCCAATGAAGTAAATAAAGAACTAAGTTCTATATTTAAAATAATGCCATAATGGAGAAAGAAACAACCAAAAGATATAGAAGAAAACAAGGATTCAGTGGTGGCAGATAATCAGAGTCCAATTAAACATGAGAATATGATCATCACGCCCCTGATAATTTTCAGTGATCTTGAGGAAAACATGGAAATTTCTATACAAAAAGCTAAAGAGACCTAGTTGAAATATGAGCTGCACATAGCTCTCTCTATGAGGCAACACCTCCTTATTTCCACCAAATAGAAGTGTTTACTTATACTACCAGCATGAAAAGCAATCATAATCATAAATTTCTCCACAGTTCTACTTCTCAACAATCCTAATGTACATTATTTCCTCCTGATTTTCAGACACCATCTTCTACTAACTAACCTTTATCACAGACACATATACCTAACAGATGTTGAGTTGCTCCTTTCCTTCTTTGCATTCATACTGCCTACACTGTGCACTACATAAACATCGAGTACAATAAACGTTTCAGCTATTCAAAATTTTTCTGAAATGTATGGCAGAGTTAGCTCACTTCAGAAAAGACAACACGGGGGACATAGGGATGGCTCATCAGGTTGAGTACTCATCTTACAACCCTGTGGTCCAAGGATCATATCCTGTCCCCAACCCATGCAGACCCATGTGCTGGACTGGGGTTTGTCCCCCAGTTCAGTTCTCACTGAGGTGAGGCTCCCATGTGGGAGGCCCCCAGTTCATCTCCCACCCTTGACTGGTTCCTGTCCTGCACAACTCCACCCCCACCTGTGGAATGAAACTCTGTAGAAAACTAATGTGCAACTATGGAGACTGCTCTGGGTCCACCCCCTTCTCTCTGTCTCTCTCTGTTTCTGTCTGTCAAAAACAATAAAAATCAATCTTTAAAAAATGGAAAAACAACACAGATGTATTAGTGCCACAAAAGAAATATTAAATTAAAATACCAACTAACAGGGCTAAAATTAGCAACCTCACCTTGTGTTTTGTTTTCTACACCTCCCTTCACTTTCATATTAGTAGAAAAACCAAGCACATTGGAAATATAATAGGATTGTTAACCATGCTATTTGTCATGTGAGACTGAGCCTTAAACACCAATGACTTATCCAAATAATATTACATGACATATTTTAAGAAAGAAAGGTAAGTACTTTAATAGAGTACTTATCATGCCAGAATGAGTAACTCTGGGCTGGGCGTTCTGTAGGATTTTCTTAGAGAAAACTACAGAAAAAGGGTAAAATTTAAATTGCATAATGAAGGAAGAGTAAGAGTTTGTCAGACAAATAAGAAGGGAAACAACATTTTAGGCAGAGAAAACATTACATTCAAAGACTCAGAAAACAGAAAAGGACTACGTGTATTTTCTGTACAATGGAAAGTTAAAAAACTCTGTAACATGTGGAGAGGCGATAAGGGCAAGTTGTAGAAGGACCTATTCAAAAGGTGACAGTCCTATTAAATTCCATTTAGTTTTTAGTCAATGATGTGCTGAAAATATTAATGCAAGCAAACAAAAATTAATACGATGAACATTGTATTTTGTGTCTTGAATTTCTTCAGACCATAATTTCAATGCCCACCACAGATAATAGTTCCAGGACCCAAGGAAGCTGAGACATTCAGTAGCTCCCTCTCCCAGATGTCTTTTGTATAGACAGGCATGTCCAACCTCTGGCCCAGGATGGTTTAGAAGTAGGACCAACACCAACATTATGAAATATTTTTTGCAGATTTTATTTTAGCTCATCCGCTATCATTAGTATTAGTATATTTTATGTGTGGCTCAAGACAATTCTCCTTCCAATGTGGCCCAGCAAAGCCAAAAGTTTGAACACCACTTATATAGATATTTGACTTGGTCTCCATGCTGAGCTCTCTCCAGAACTTGACTTCAGGTATATCCCTTCTGGTTCTACTGACCATGATCTCTAAAAAGAGCTTTATGCTCTCCTCTTTCATCTCATCACTCTCTCTCTCTCTCTCTCTCTCTCTCTCACACACACACACACACACACACACACACACACACACCTCAGCCTGGGATTTATAGCAGTTACCTGCTAAGTCTCTACTTCCTGCAGCCTTCCTCACCAGAGACTGGGAACAGGCAATTAGCAGTGAAAAATCAAAGGACCTTTACAAGAAAAAAAAAATGTATTAAGAATTATCCAAGGAATGCTAGGATGGCTCATCGGGTTACATGCTTGTCTTAGAGCCCCAGGGTCTGAGGATTGAATCCCATCCATGGCCCGTGAGGACCCATGTGCCCCCAGTTTAGTTTTCACCAGGGCGAGCCTCCTATGTGGGAGGCAGGAGGCTCCTGGTTGAGTTCTGCCCCAGGCGAGCTTCCCATGTGGGAGGACCCTGGCTCATGGGGGCATGCCTCTCATTCAGGGGGTCCAACCTGGTTCCTGTCCTGTGCAGCCCTGCCACAACCTATGGAATGAAAACTTTGTAGAAAACTAATGATGTGCAGTTATGGAGACTGCTGTGGGCCCTCCCCTTTCTCTCTCTCTCTCTCTCTCTCTCTCTCTCTCTCTCTCTTTCTGTGTCTCTCTCTGTCAAAATCAATAAAAATAAGTCTTTTAAAAAATTATCCAGTTTTTTGTTTGTTTGTTTGTTTGATTTGGGGGGGAATTTGTTTGTTTTTAAAGAAAACAGAGTAAAATTTTGTTGAAATATATTTCAAGAAAGAAACAGACCAAGCTAAGAGAGGTGGTGATCCTTATCATCAAAACAAAGAAAACTAAAAAGAAGCTTTATTGAGATACATTTGAAGAGAAAAATGAACCAAGCCAAGAGAGGCAAAAGCTACCCAGATTTTTAAGTATAAAAGCAATAAATATAAAAGCAATAATCATTTAAAAATTGGAGTTCAGAGAAAGCCAATGAAACATGATAAGCTTGAGTGGCAAGTTTTTACAAATTAATTGAGGGCATAAGAATACCGTACACTCAAACGCAATGAAGTAAACCGTTTAGATTTTTTCAAAATTAAATATTTGTTTGATTCCATCTTCTCCACTGTGCTCCTACCCACCCATCTATGTGATTTTCATCAACCAAAATAACACAAGAAGTCAAGGAAAATAGACAGAAGGAAGAGTGTGCTGTAATATAACAAACACGAGTACTGATTATTGAACTGCAATGCAAAATAATATGAAAATTTAAATCTCTATAGCATATACTTAGAGAAAGTTGCATGATATCAAGAAGTCATTTATTATTGGTTTTTCTGCACTTATAGATAAATCTCCATTTTCCCATCTGCAACTTTTCTGACTATGGTATAATATTAAGCAATTGAGTCAAAGAGTGTTGTCCACGTTAACTAACAGTGTTGAATATAACATGAGTAATCAGCATAAAATAGTATTCTTAGACCCCCTCGTTGTAATCAGCATGTCATTGTTAAAATATTATGGTACCCAAATAAAGTAGTCTCCTCATTCTTAATTTTTGAATAAATGTTTAAAGAATAAATTATAATAATTTCCAAACATATGAAGAACAGCTTTGTAAGATTGCATGTTTCTCCTAAAAATGATAAGAAACTCACTAATGAGTCCATTAGACAGAGTCCATTAAAGGTGACAGGACAAAGATCTCTTGGAGACCTCATCAAGCAAAGACAATATGCACGATTAATTCAGTGTCCATAGAGCTTCTCTGCACACAGATGGGAAATGAGGTTTGAATGACAACTTTATTTAGCAAGTCAAAGACTGCTGAAAATTTTATGAAATGGTGCAACTCACACGCAAAAAAAAACCACACAACAGAGTTTGATTAGGAGAGTTTGATTTGATACTGTGAAAAATGTAAGTAGCTCTCATTAGATACCAACTAATAAAAGGCATGAAATATAAATTAGCTGCAAGCTTGATCTGCATGAAGTTGACTTTGTGTTTGCAATAGTAACCTTATCACTATACATTTATTAATAGCTATCTCATTCATTGTCCTGTCTCCTTTTATACTCAACTCATTTGAAATCATAATGGTTTCTATTAGTTAGGCTTTATTTAAAACTATCATTGATTGTTTAGACATCCATTCTTAGAAATTTATTTGTAGCTGCAATTCTTGGTGTTCAGAGATTTTGCATCACTCAGGAACAAATTTTTGTATTAAGAAAATAAGCTTCATAGGCACAGACATACAAAGAAAAGATGAATGATACTTGAACAACCCAGAAGATCAAATTTAAAATTTTTAATATATTTTATTTATTTATTTATTTTGACAGAGGAGAGAGAGAGATACAGAGACAGAGAGAGAACTGAACTAGGGGAGCTCCCAGTTCAGCACATGGTTCCGCACGGACCGGGGCCGGGTCTTGATCCTCGGTCCCCGGTGCTGCAAAGTGAGCACCTAACCCACTGAGCCATCCCGGCTTCCCCAAATTTAAAATTTTTAAAGGGTTAGTGGAAATAGCCCATGTGAAAAAGCATGAAGCTATGTGTTCTAAAACCCACTGGAAATAATAATGCACATGTACAAATTTTGTAACTAAAAATACAAAACTTATATATTGTTTCATTATATATTATCATAGAAGAAAGTAAGTTTGTTTTTTTTAAAGATTTAGTTTATTGATTTTTGACAGAGAGAAACAGAGACAGAGAGAGACAAAGAAGGGGGAGGGCCCAGAGCAGTCTCCACAGTTGACATCAGTTTTCCATACAGTTTCACTCCACAGGTGGGCGCAGGGCTGCGCAGGGCAGGAACTGGGCTGGGAGCCTCCCACATAGGTCCTGGCAAGAACTGAACTGGGGGCACACCCCAGTTCAGCATGTGGGTCCGCATGGGCCAGGGTCAAGATTCGATCCTCAGTCCCTGGGGCTTCAAAGTGAGCGCTCAACCCACTGAGCCATCCCAGCTTTCCCGAAAGTAAGTTCTTAAAAAGCATATGGAGACCAAGCCTAACTTTATTAAAGGTCATCTATTATAATCATGACAACAAATCTCAACGTTCACAGAATTGTAAACATAAAGCATTCACTAAATGTTTTACATTTATTAATGTCTAACCAATATATGTTTGATAGATATTTGTGTATGTTTAAGGATGTTTTAACAAAATGATTTTCTACTATAATCATTTCTAAATTGTCAATATGTTAACAAAAATATGACCAAAAAAAAAATGTGGCTGGAAAATTTAGTATATGCTGATTTCTATTATTTTGTAAAAAGAACAGGGTTAGTGTTAAATTTATTTTCGGGTGTTTTAAGTTCTTTGACTGTGGGTAACCTATGCATGCAACACACCATTATGTCTCAGGACATAAGCCCAAGATGCATAGGCCTGGGAATCAAATGAGATGACTTTCACAGCAGTTGCCCAATCCCTGAGCCTCTTTCCCTCTCCCTCTCCCACCACCTACTTAACTATCTGGAAGTTTACACCAAGCCAGTTGTCCACTGAATGTCACACTACCTAGATGTGTTCAATTGTTTCCTGTTATCATTTTACTGGTTCCCCTCGCCCTTATGTCCTCCGTAAATAGGTAGTGAATTCAAGTTAAATGTGTTGGGCAAGAATACTTTTTTTTTTTATAGAGAGTAATTATTTTATCTTCAGTGCATATTTATGTTTATTTTATTTTATTTTTGACAGAAAGAGAGAGAGAGACAGAGACAGAGACAGAGGCATCTAGAGAACCGAACTGTGGGAACTCCCCAGTTCAGCATGTGGGTCCGCCTGGGCCGGAGCCGGGATTCGATCCTCGGTCCTCAGGGCTTCAAAGCGAGCGCTTAACCAGCTGAGCCACCCCAGCTTTCCCAAGAATACTTTTTAAGGAATACTGTGTACTTCATATTACATCACATCAGGAAGACGACAATGTTTTTCCACTGGTAGTGCTATAAGTTTGATCATAGGGTTAAGGTGGTGACACTTGGATCTGTATATTATCAAGATAAGTTTTTCCCTTTGTAATTAGCAAGACATGCATAGGCTGATGCTTTGACATCATATAAAATCTTTTGTGTAATGTGTGAGCATCAAGTGATAACACTCGCTTAAATGAAATATTTTATTAGGGGTTAAAAAGTGAATTTTTAAATTTCATCATTCCTTCTGCATTTTAGTTGTCATTCACCTGTAAAGTTTGTGAGAGAACTTCAACTAGAGGTATTTACTTACCCTGAACTTTAATCCTAGCAGACAAGTAGAATACATGCTTAATTCTTTCCTTTTAATTACCAACTTCCAAAGTAAGGAGTTGATTTAATAGTACTAGCCAATGGTGATAATGAGAGTTTACCTTCTGTTTTGTTCTAGTTAGTATCAATATAAACTCATTAATTTTCATATATTCAAGGACTTCCAGTTAATTGCATTATTTGTGATGATCAAATTTGATCATTTGGAGTCCTTTAAAATTAGTTCCCATATTCTTATGATATGACTTCTTTGATTGCTTTCTTACTTTGTCACAAAATATTCCAAACCAGAAAACAGCTATTTTTCCAAGATTTTTTTAGGTATGAAAGTTATTCAGAAACCACAGTTTGAACAATGAAACTCTTGAACAATAAAACCAAGAGTTTCATTGTTCCTGAGGTATCGATGATTTTCAGCTTTCTCAGTGAACAGTTAAAAATAAAAAATAAAAAAATTTTTTTTGACCCACATGTGTGCCAGAACAGTTTTTTTGTTTGTTTTTAATATTTTTTTTTTATTGTTTTTGACAGAGAGAGAGAGAGAGAGAGAGAGAGAGAGAGATACAGAGACAGAGAGAGAACTGAACTGGGGGAACTCCCCAGTTCAGCACATGGGTCTGTATGAGCCAGAGCCGGGATTCGATCCTGGGTCCTCGGTGCCGCAAAGTGAGCGCTTAACCCACTGCGCCATCCTGGCTTCCCCAGAAAATATATATTTTTAACATATTTCATATTTTAATATATATTTTTAACATTGTTCATATTGATATTTTTCTATTAAGAGTTTTTACTTTATTTCTTTGATTTTGCAATGTTTTCCTCAGTTCTGCTCATTACTGGCCACCTCATCTCTCTTCATCACTGACACTGTTCCCTCAGAAAAACAATTAATCCATTTGTACACTGCCATTTTCTTCATGGCCTTATCTCCATCAACTTGGACTAACATGTCCCTGATTTCACTTCCACTTTTGCCAACTTTAACAAGAAATTTTATATTTGGTTGTTCTAATTTGAATTCCAACATTCTCACAATGGCACATAAAAACACACAACAACAACGAACACCACTTTACAAAACACTGCCACAAGTTGACAGGAACCCATCTGTGAGATACGGATGTACCAAGGTTATGAAACCCTACTGAGTTGTTTGCACAATGCTGCCAAAGTAAGCAAGTTTGGGAACTTAATTGTCAGTCCTTGTATCTACCAAATAGTAAATGTATGCAGAGTTCTACAGACATTTGAAACAATCCTTTTCTCTGTGTAACTGTTTCCAGTTTGGCATAGAGTTGGGTTCATTTGTGCTGGTTTGTATTCATTTTGAAGGCTTGCTTTGGTTACAACTTCATAGTACTATGTTAGGGGCACAACCCAGTCTGCTCAATCACACCTCTGCAAATGTACACTTGTGTTGCTTCCAATCTTTTGTTATTACTAACAATTTGCCTTTAAATTAAAAATCACTACACCCTGAGGACATTATTATCTCTATTTTAATGTTATGAAACTGAGGTTCAGAGAAATTGAGTAATTTGCCCAAGTTTACATAGCTGTCTGAAGCCTAGATCTTGTTGTTAATTTCAAAGTACAATGCTTCATGTATCCCTATCATTACGTTCATTGTGTGTGTTCCGTTGTTTCCAGGAATCTTTGTGAAAATAAACAAACAAGTGAACAAAAGAAAAAAGCAAGTCTCCCCATGCACATTTAGGTCCAAGTGGGTATGCGACGAGGGCTTGGGTAGGTGGGATACCATCTAATACCTACAGCCAGAAGAACTAGCTGAACATCTCCTACCTCATCATATCCTAATACATACGGCAATTCAATACCCACCCACACATTTACTTAATCAAAGTGCCAGATCTAACTGCCAGAGAAATGGACTGTAATGCACAAATCCTCTGTGAGAATTGATAATGATCATATTTACTTTGGTGTAAGTATAGAGTTCTTAAACACTGAAATAATACAGTTTTATTAAAAATTCCCCATATTGCACATTGTGAGATCCACCAATAAAATATCTAATTAGAGTCTCAGTACAATATATGAAAAGACATGATTAAGAATTTGCTATTATAACCCTAATGTTTTTCCTGATGGTGGATTATTTTCACATGCCAGAAATTAACCACAACTTTGAAATGGCCACTAATGTGTCTTTGTTTCAAATAAATAGCAGCAAAACCCCACCCTTCTATACATGAATAACTCGCTTTCCTTTAGGCACACACTTCCAAAGGCTTGATGGAAGCATTCTGAAGGCCCTTTGCACTTATGCTTTGGGAGTAGAAATAAGGGTAATAAGCTGATTGATTGTTCCTCTACATATATAAAAATAAATAAATAAATAGAAACACTTCTTAGTTTGAATTCATATTTAATTTTCATCAAGCTCATTTTGTCTTGAAGATACACATATTATTATGTTTCACCTCTTGGATCCATGATGGCAATTCCATCTCTTCTACCCACATGTGAAGCTAGAATTGGCAGGATTCACCTTATTTCATGAACTGCTTTTAAATGACGTGCAGGAGAAGAAAGAAACTGTAGTTAAATATATAAAAATAAATTTTCTTGGCTTACTGGGCTAGCAAACAAATATCTATGAGTAATGCCCCTATATCGCCAGCTAGCAGGGCACTTAATAAAACCCAAACAACTGTCACACACAGGTTATAAGGTCATTTCTCACATATAAGATAAACTAGAAATCTATCCAAAGGATAGAATCAGGGAGAACGTTATGAAGTTTGCTGGAAAATAAAAAATGAGTTTCACATGTTATTTCATTTCCCAAGGGCACTTTGATAAGCATACACACATATTGTCAATGCATACTAGGACCCTAGTGCAGGTGGGGGACACAGAAACAAGCAAGTTCAACCCCATAAATGTCATTTAGTAACAAATTAAATATTTGCCACAGATGACAGGAAAACAAATAAGTAAAATAAAGCTGAATGTTTTTTGGTTGCCAACAATGTGGAGAAAGACAGAAATGTAAAATATGAAGATACTGTCCTTCATGACAGTAATGATAAGGTTTATATTCATACCCTTTCCATTTAAAATAGTATAGAGGTTTGTACCTGTCAATGTATGGTGAATAAATGAATGAATAAATGAACAAAAATAAATTCTGTGGGAAAGTGAGTTAATATAGGTTGTAGAGAAGACATGGGAATTTGTGGACATGGTTTCAGAATGGTACAAGAAGCAACACCAGATTCCCAAATGAAGTCTAAAACTGAAAAAAAAAATTAAAAAAATTAGTTTTTAACACTTTCCAATACTGCACACACCTGAAAAACAGAAAAATTCTAGCCTACTGGTAGTTAAATTTCAATGTGCATTAAGATTCAGCTGCAGGGGAAGCTGAGATGGCTCAGAAAAGTAAGCATTCCCTTTGCAGCCCTGGGGGTGAGGGCTCAAATCCCAGCCCCTGCCCATATGGACCCATATGCTGAACTGAGGTGTGCTTCCCATGTGGGAGGTCCCCAGCCCAGTTCCTGCCCTGCACGGCCCCTGCTGTGGAATGTAACCATGTTGAAAGCTGATGACATACAACTATGGAGACTGCTCTGGGTCCTCCCCTTTCTCTCTGTCTCTCTGTCTCTGTCAAAAACAATAAAATTAATCTTTAAAAAAAAGATTCAGCTGGGGTGCTTGTTCTGGGTCAGGCCCAGTAATCTGCTTCTAAATTAATGTCCCAGGGATTCTGAGACAAAGTAGTCCAGGGACAGTATAATAAGTGGCAGGCCTAGGGAAAGGTTTGGTTTTCTTCTCTTTTTTCATCTGTGGGTTTTCTAGGACAGCAGTTATTTTTTTAATTAGAATTTAAAAATTCTAATTAAAATCTTTAAAAAATGTTAATTAAGTCTTCTCTACACAATGTACCAATACCACAGCCAAACTCAGCCTTCTCATAGAAAAATACTATTTCTTAAGCTCAGAATTCATATTTGGAATATATTTTAAATTAGAATCATTCCCACAAAAGCCACCATTTAAATAGAGTCAGTGAGTGAATCAAGAGTTTCAATTTGGTAGTAATTATAATTAAACAGAATTTATAGGGTAAGGAAGACAGAGAGATTGAGAAATAAGAGGATGCATTAAAGCTTTCTTCAGATAAAGATACTGTAAAGAGGCTGAAAATATTTAACTTTTACCTTAAAGTCAGGAAGAAAATGCAATGTAAAAAGTATTTTTCTTTCTATTAAAAACAAATTAGAAGTAATTAAAATACATATTAGGGTTACCAGATAAAATACAAGGTGGTCAGTTAATTTTGAATTTGAAACAAACAATGATTTTTTTTTTAATATAAATATCAGATTTACCTGGGCATCCTGTATTTTTACTTGTTAAATCTGGTGACTCTAATATTTACCATGTAAAAGTAGTATTAAGAATTACTGTTCTGGGTGCTATAGTGTGAAGAGGACAGATTATGTATTTTGAGTGGATCATTGACATAATTGAAGTCTGACTTCTACTTGAAGGAAACCTTGCATGATATGTATTTCCTGTGACCTGGAAACTGCCATTTATATAAAACATCTGATATATTTCCCCAAAGACTATTGTGCTTGATCAATATGACCATTCTCTACCAGCAAGTTCCTTTTAATACCCCACATATCTTTTTAATGAAAGATTGCAGAGGTCAGTTTAGTGTACATAACCACATTCATTTTCTAAATGTATATAATTGTTTAATAACAAGATTGTATATATCATTTTTTTCTTCTTTCCCATAGAAAACTCATTTGTGCCTTTTTTAAACATTCTTAAGTTCTGAGTACTATATTTGTGTTGTGTCTAGGTTTTCTCAAAGCACTCTATTTATATTTTTACAAGAATCATTTTTTCAATTCAGCACTACTGACATTTGGAGCCAGATAATTCTTGGTTGTTGGGGGCCATCCTGTGTATTTTATTATAGAATGCTTAGCAACATCTCTGATATCTACCCACTAGATAATAGAAGTACTCCTGAGTATGACAATGAAAAATATCCCCAGACATTCCCAAATGTCCCTGGAGGGCAAAATCACCCCAGTTGAAAATCACTGCTCTATATGGATAGGTTATATTAATAATTCATTACCACCTCTTCCTTCCTTCCTTTCCTCTTCTCTCTCTCTCTCTCTCTCTCTTGATCATCCTTTCCTTCTTTCAAAACTAGAAAAGATAATAATTTATAATACCTCACTTCTTATGTAAAAATGAAGGAAAAAATTCTGTTTAGAATTTAATTTTTAAAAATAGGCACAGTCATTTAATCATACTCAAAAATGGGTTAGGAGGGAAAAATCCATGAATGATATTGGAGTCAACTAATAAGCAATTTTAAAAAGTAAACTATATGTCTATTAAATAATAGAAATGTTTAAAGATTTATTTTATTGTTTTTGACAGACAGAGACAGAGACAGAGAGAAGAGGGAGGACCCAGAGCAGTTTTCATAGTTGTATGTCATCAGTTTTCGACATGGTTTTGATCCACAAAGGTGGGCAGGGGCCATGCTGAGTGAGAACTGGGCTGGAGTTCAAACTGGGGGCCTCCTACATGGAAGCTCACCCCAGCAAGAGCTGAAACAGGAGCCTCCCACATGGGACACACATTCCAGTTCAGCATATTGGTCCACACAAGCTGGAATTGCGATTCAATCCTCAGTCCCCAGGGCTGCAAAGCAAGCATTTAACCTGCTGAGCCATCCTGGCTTCCCCTAAATGATAAAAATGTTTAAATTAAATTAAAAAAAATATATATATATATGTATATACACACACACACACACACACACACACACACATACACTAGCTGAGAACTGTGTTGGGTATTTACCAGTGTAATAATTGTGAAAATACTGCAAACATACATCATGTTAATACGTAAAAGGGTATAGAGATAAAATTTAGTATGTAGTAGAAACCCTCTTATCTGAGGCAATTGAGATAATAGTGAGTTCATCAAAAAGTTCAAGTTCAAATTATATATAATACTTCAAATACTTCAGTTTAACCTAAAACATGTAAATGTACAATTATTTAGGATTTTTTTATATAGAATCACCTTCTTCATTTTGATATTAGTGCATCAATATGAGATTCACTTTCTTGCAGAAACCTCACTTACACTGCCTCTGCAATGATTTCTAGGGTAATTTTCTTTAAATTAAGAGAGATTCATTGGGGTGTCAGGATATCTCAGCAGTTGAGCACTTGCCTTGCAATCATGAGGTCCGTGGTTCAATTACCAACCCCAGCCTGTGCAAACCCCATATGCTGAACTGCAGCACAACTGGTGACTGCAAGATGGCTCAGTGGCAAGTGTTCTTGCCTTTCTTGTGGGAAGCACTCATTTTGGTTCCCACCCCACATGGTCCCACATCCATCTGTGTGGAGCGAAACCATGTCACAACTAATGATGTACGACTGTGGAGACTGCTCTGGGCATTCCCCCTTCCCTCACTCTCTTACCTTCTCTCAAAAACAATAAAATAAATCTTTTTAAAAGAGAGAGAGAAAGAATTTCTTTTAAATATGTGAACAAAAACCCTTCTCAATGTTTATAATGCCTTTCAATATGCTGCAAATTATCTACCACACTCAAAATGCTCTAAATTTAAAAGCATTTTTACTTAGTCATTAATCTTTATTCTGTTTTTCTGAGGTATTCAAATTAGATTTTATATAAATATCTCTCCACACTATTTCATTATTTTAAATAATATAATCTTGAGCAATAATTATATATTACAAATAAGTCTCAAATGTCAAGGAGTGTATGAAGAGCACAGCTGACTCTTGGCAAAATGTAACAAATATACCCTTACAAAACCACAATTTATCAATTTCTTTTTCTTTACAAATTGTGCTTTAGGTGTCATATGTATAAAATCTTTGATTAACCCAAAGTCACAAAGTTTTCTTTGTAGAGTATCTTCTAGATGCTTTATAGTTCTAGTGTTTACACTTAAATCTATTACCCATTTTGAGTTAATTTTTTTCTATTTTTTTATTGTTAAATTTATTGGGGTGACATTGGTTAGCAAAAATTATATAAGTTCCAAGTGTACAATTCTATAGTACTTCATCTATATATTACAATATGTGCTCAACACCCGTGGGCCTTCTTTCCATCACCACATACTTGGCTCCCCTCCCTTCTCGTTCATCCTTCTCCCCCTTTGCTCTTTGGTAGCCACTAAAATGCTGATTATGTCCATGAGCTCTTGTTTCTTTGTTGCTTTCAATTTTATATTCCAATATGAGTAAAGTTCTACGGTTCTTAGCTTTTTCTGTGTGGCTTGTTTTGCTTAGCATGATGAGCTCAAATACCAATCTTGTTGTCGCAAATGGGCAGTCGTTCCATGCAAGAGGCTCCCAGTTCATTTCTTATCCCACATCCACCTGTGTGGAATGAAACCATGTCACAACGATGTGCAATTATGAAGACTGTTCTGGGCCCTCCCCCTTCTCTCTCTCTCTCTTTCTTTCTCTCTCTCTCTCTCTCTCTCATATCTCTCAAATAATAAAATAAAATATTTGGAGAAAAAAAATTTTTGTATTTGTATTTAGAGAAAACTGACATTGTTTTTTAAAATATTGCTTCTGTCTAAATGTTTCTCTCCTCTCCTGTTGAGTTTCTAATCAAATGTGCATTACTAGACCTTATCACTCTCTTCTCTATGTTTTTAAGTCTTTTCTTCTTTATTTCCTTTTATTCCTTATCACTTTTTGTTTGATATTTTTCTGACTTATCTTCCTGTTCAATAAACCTTAGTTATATTTAATGTGCTGTTATTCTCATTTTTGTGCTCCTAATTTTGATTATTTTACTTGATAGTATTAGAATTCGCACTTAGTTTTTCTTCATGGTTTCCACTGCTCTGACAAAATACTCAGTTTATTTTTTCAGTTATAATCATATATTTTTAAAAGTCTGTGTCCAATCACTTCATCCTTCAATATCTGAAGTCCATACCTGTCTACCTTTAATATTTCTAATTCTATGGTGATTATTCATGTTGTTTTGTCACTTATGTGCCTAATTTTTTTATTTATATGCCAGAGTATTTATAAAATTGTTTATAAAATTAACTTGAGTCTAACAATTCAGTTATCTTTCTCTAGAGAGAATCTATGTTGTTTCTATCAATTATCTGGGGACCCTGACAATCCTGGACCATCTTCTTTCAGTTCAAAAATAAAAAGGATTTGCAGGAAATTCAGTCCTTTCAGGACTGTTTACTTAAGTCTGTGATTACTTCTAGAATGTAACCTTTTTGGGGTATGAGTCCCAAACCAGAGAATTTCACCAGGGCCCTTTTGCCCTATTACAAGCACTGAATACAGATTTATATTTCCTTTCAAGGCTGTTAAAAGCAGCAGTCAGACACTCAGTCCCTTATTTTTTTTTCGTAGAACTAACAGCTTACCCCTTTCCATAAAAGAAAGGAAGAAGAAAGAAAAAGAAAGAAAGAAAGAAGAGATGGGGGTGGGGGTGGGGGATTCGGGGAGAGAGAGAGCAAGGGAGGGAGGGAGGGAGGAAGAAAAGAAGAGGGAAGGG
>PVKE010005897.1:0-56762 GCA_004027555.1 Craseonycteris thonglongyai
ATATTGAAATCAAATTATCAGCCATACTGTGCATTTTTATAACAACTTTTTCATATTTACGAACAAATAGTACAACAACTTATACATTGCAGTTGATAAAAAAATTAAATTGCATTTTAAGTTAGTAAAAATCTATCTTGAAAAAGTGTCGGAAAATCGAATTTTTTAGGTACCACATGTACGGAATGCTGCTATCAAAGGTTGGGTCTGGAAATTTACTTTCTTCATGAGCCTATATCTCGAAAACTTAATAAGTGATTTAAAAAATAAAAAATAGTTTTGAACATATATTTTACTTATCTACCCATACCTCGCTGGAATGCACCTTATACTGAAACACAGTGTATAAACATAGTATGCATTTCACACCCCTTCTTCCCCCTTAGACTATGCCTATGACAACAAGTTGATCGCGACACACTTTTAAGATAAAAAGTAGATCGTATATACAGAAAAGTTGGCCACCCCTGTTCTAAAGCAAGACTGTTACACCTCCTTTTTTCAAATTTCTATATAAGAATTCCCAAATAGTCACCAGAGCCATTAATAATCACCTCAGAAACCATCAGAATAAACATACAGGGGAAAATGGAAGTAAACAACATAGTGATTATTTATTTTTTGCCATTCTCTTTGTAACCACATCCTAATGCTTCATTGATGGCTGCCTTTGATTGGAATGTGTTCTGTCAATAAAACAAAACTCTTATCCAAATGGATTACAGAATACTAAGATGCTTCCTTTTCAGGCTCTCATTAATATAATTTTCTTTGTAGTACTTGGACACTATTTTTAAGGAGTTATTGTATTATCATGAATTTTATTGATTGATAGAATTGTTCCCTTTTTTTCCTTCCTGGGCATTAGTTGTGGTAGTAAAGAGAGAAAAGGAGAAAAATGGGGCACACTTGCTCTTTTTTGACACTGTAGAGAGAAATAATTAATTCTGTCTAGCATTAAGAATGACATAAAAGCCAAGTCTTACATATAAACACCTGTGCTTTTCTCTGGGGCCACTTCTCTAATGTTCCCAAACTTGTATTTTTAAAAACTTTCCCTCTACGTGCTATCATCAGTCTTGGATCACCACTGCCCCTTCTCTGCCACTGGGCTTCACACACTTGTTGGAAGAAAGTCTATTCTAAATTGACGTGAATTGCACGTCTGTGAGGTGCTCACTGCACCGGGCAGTACTGTCTTCAGTAGGGATTCAGAACCTTTTTTATGCTCTTCTGTCTGCCTCCCTCTGCAGACATGATTTTGCTTTCTGCCTTGCTAGGGTAGTCAGCTCTGGCTTATGTTGCATTATCTCCATCTTTGTACTCTGCACATTTCTTTACTCTTTGATTGTTTTTGAATCATTGCCTCCTCTCTCATTGGTCATTTTTTTTCACATGTGGCATCTTCCAGTGGCTTCCAAAGCTAACTCTTCCCCTGCTGTCTGCACCTCCTGTGGTCTCATCCTTTTCCCCTCTCCTTAACTCAGGTTCTTTTCCCTTATAGGCTTGCCTTTGTTTCCTCTAGCCTTCATAGCATACAGACACAGGTGAAATTCTTCAAAACTGTATTCCTTTTCTGCCCCCTGAGACTCTTGGGGAATTACATATATGCTCAGTTTTCTTCTGAGGTGGTACGAGGGCCCCCAGGAGCACCCTGGGTTTTTGCTCACCTCTCTTTTCACCTATGTTTTTTCATCGTAACTTGGCTGGCTCTTGTACTGCTTGTAAAACTATACACTAAACAACCTTATGGGACATTTAATAACTGACATAATTCCGTAGTATCCTCATCCTAAACCTTTGTTCATGCCTTCTTTCCTTTTTTTCCATTACTTACAGGCTCCTCTATTAGCTTCCTGTTTTCCAAATGCTGTGCTTTCTTTCTTGTCTGTACTATTTTAGTACTTCCAAGATCAAATATAGTAATTGTAGTTTAAATTATTAGCTCAGTCTTGGTTATGTCAAAATTATTTTAAAAAATCAGGAAGCCGGAGTGGCTCAGCAGGTTAAGTCTCGCTTCGCAGCCCTGCGGACCAAGGATCGAATCCTGGCCCTGGCCCATGTGGACCCACATGCTGAAGTGGGGTGTGCTTCCCATGCAGGAGGCCCCTCAGATTGGTTCTTGACCCCCAGTTCAGCCCCTGGCTTGAGGGGGCATGCCTCCCACACGGGAAGCCCCCAGTCCAGTTCCCGCCCTGCCCAGCCCCTGCCCACCTGTGTGGAACGAAACGGTGTCGAAAACTGATGATGTGCAACTATGGAGACTGCTCTGGGCCCTCCCCCTTCTCTCTGTCTCTCTCTTCTCTGTCAAAAACAATAAAATAAATCTTTAAAAAATCATTGAAGTGAAGTTCAAAACATGGAGCTTAAGTTGATAGTTTGGAATTTTATATAGTATATTATATAAGGATTTCTACCTATAGTTGGAAAGTTTTAACTAAAGTACCTCTTTTTCCTCTTTACTAATCTGATTTTGACCTAATATTTTAGTTATTTAATGACAGGAGTTAACTTTAGCCTTTTCTTCAGTATGGTTCTTTTGACTATGTCTTAATAGTGGAGGGCAGGGCTAGTCTGATTCCCACGACTGCTTCTTAACAGGAAACATGCAGGAGCCAGGAGGGACATTAATATCACTAAATGTACATTTTACTATTTTATGCTAATTTCTTTTGCACACTGGATAATAACCATGTATTTAAAATTAGCATTACAAGGTACATGATATCAGCAGATACATGAGTATAACAAAGCATTTATGTGACAAGGCGATAGAATTGGGAACATCAGCTGTCAGGGATGCTAATACGACCTGGTTGGAATAAAGGTATGCTGAGATGTATTAATTATATGCTATTGATGTTTGTTAGAGGTTAAAAATAAACTCATTATGAGAACTTCCATTTGCCAAGAGAGGAGACAAAGCTGTTGCAAAGTTTCTAGACAAAGAGTACGTAAAAAATGTTAATATATAGCTACATAATAGTGTGTTTCTTACTCATGTAATTTTTTTTAGTAAAGGAAGTTTGAAACTATAGGGGAAAAACTGATTATTCAAACAATAAAGATTAAAAAATTCTATTAAAATATGCTATCCTTTTTTTTTTTTTTTTTTTTTGGAGGGGGGCTGGCAGTGATGAGTGAATAGGGAAGTAAAATCCTCAAGTCATTTCACCCCAGGTGCTTGATACTGGTCACCTGTGTCAACGAAGAGAAGTCCACTGACTCCTGGCACCCCTGCGAGGGGCCCGCCCTTTTCGGTGGTAATTAGACATTTCTAAAGCCTTCAGCTCTTTCAGGTCTAATGCAGGTTGTGAAGTTGACTAAATCATAGGCTGATTATAATGTTAATTCTGTTATCCATAGTGAAAGTAAGGTTCTAAAATGACATGTAAATGATAGATATTTCTATTTAGAAGGAGCATATTTTTTTAATGGTGAATTTAAGAAACTTAATTTGTTTAATAGACACATCAATTTTAACTACTTTATAGATACTTATTTTTAATTACTTTAGTATTTTCTGTTTATAATCTATTTTCATCTTGTAAACACCAACAGAAGAACCTGGCGGGGTAGCCAAGAGAAAAACTAAGGCTAAAGGTATTTTCTATTTTTCAAATTAGTCTTGAGTGAATCAAATTTAATGCTTGAAGATGCATGACATTTTCTAGATATGTTATGTAAATGCAGCTACTAATGCTAAATATTATCACTTTTTGGTTTTGGGTGCACTTTTGGTTGTAATTTGGTTGATACTTCATTCAAGAAGTTTCTCCCTCAAGCCTATAATATTAACTAAGTTTCTATTCACGTTATCAAAACTTTGTAACAGTCTTTAAGTTAAGAACATGTATATTTTAACAATATCATGTTATTGTTATTATATATAAATTTACATATACACATCCTACCTTCAACCTAAGACCTTTCTTAATTTGAATTTTTTAATTACTGTTGGAAAAGAAGATAAATTCATCAGTGATTTCATTTCTCCAAAGGCTGATGACACTCTGTGTTAGAGCACTAACACAGCTAGTATGATCAAACTTACAGTTTTCAGTAAAATACAAACTTAGGTATATAGTATGGAGCACCACATTATGTTGCTATAGAATTTGTTGTGTTAATTAGAATGCTTTAAAAATTACTATACCTGTTCAATCATTATGTGCAGGCTAACAGCTTATTGCAGCCTTATTTTATATCTCTGGTTTTTCTTGTTCATATGTAAATATTTATGGCCTTCAAAGAGAGGAGCATGGGGGAAATGCATGCTTTTCTTTATAAACTTGTGATAGTCTTTTGTGTTCAAGTGCTTGGCTTATTGTTTGTAGTTTGTATTTGGTGAAAGAATAACAGGTGGGACTTTCACTGTGCAATTTGCAGGGTTTTGTGATTTGTATTTTAATTTTAAGGTTAGGCCATTTTAATGGTTTAACTTTGTATCCCACCTAAATAATTCCTGGGAAGAACACAAAATTTTCATCATTTATTTCTATATAAATAATTATGAAATAAATGACTAATAAAGCATTACTTCTTGATCAAGAGAGGCAAATTAAACATTAAAGGTATAATGTTAAAAGCAGGGTGCAGAAGAAGACCAGACAGTATTATGCAAACTTCCCACTCTTGTGTCATTATCTGTGTGGCTCTATGAACAGCGCTGAAGTAGAATGACGACTTGGATGGGTAATTCTTTATGAATGCTATTCTGTATTTTTACAAGGCTTTAATAAGATTTTCAGGAAGAACTGAATAGCATTTTGTGCTATGTGAGTTTTACATGATTTTGATGGGAGAAAAACCCTTCCACATTTTATAATATTAAAGAAATCTTTCATTTTCTTTGTTTCTGCTGAAATGCTGTATTATCCACTAAGCACCTTGCTCCCCTTCTGATTTCCTAATGAGAGAGCAAGAAAGTGAAGTTCAGAGCTTTGGCTAGCAGCCCTGATACGCTTCATATGAAGCCAGTTGAAGCAGTGTCTTACATAAGATTTGGAATATCCTGTATATTCCTTTGGCTTGCTCAGTCTCCTGTGAGCATGGACGTCATATATGATGGCTTGAGTGGCTCTACGTAAATTAACAGGAAACATGCTTGAAGGAACACTGATTTCATAATGTTGAATATAAGCAGAAAGAAGTTCTGCTTCTCACTTTAGACACTGTAGATAATGAATTTAAAATGTTATACTTGTAGATATTATATTTTCCTTAATTGAAAATTAAATTGTAGTGAATTTTTTATTTGTACATTATATTATTTTCAAGGATTATAAGCACAAATATTTTAAGAACATAGTTTTTTTTAGAGCTGAAATATTTTAAATTGTCTTTGTACAAATACTTGCAAGTTGTGGAAAATTTGTTCTTTATTATTGTTAGTGTTCCTTTAATTATGTCATTATAGTTGTGAAGTGTCAGTTAGTGCTTTGTGTAAAGTACTGCCTTTGTGGGTGGACTCATTTAAGTAATATTGCATGTTAACCTTGCTTTAAGACAAATTATACCATATTTCAAGCTGGAAAAATATGATGGCATATTTCTAGCATTTCTTTTATATTTGGTACTTTATAGGGTTTTTTAACCTGTTTTTAACCAATTTAAAAGAGTGGATTACAGTCACTTTTTGAATGATCATTTTGTGTGTGGAGGGGAGATTTTAAATAAAAACAATACTGTTGCAGTAAGTTGCTGTTCTGTGAATTGAGATGCTTTCAATAAACATTTTTTCCTTTGATTGGATGACTTGAAAGTTAAAGAACTCACTAAAGAAGAGCTCAAGAAGAAAAAAGAGAAGCCTGAGTCAAGGAAGGAAAGTAAGAATGAAGAGAGAAAAAAGGGGAAGAGAGAAAAAGAGGATGACCGGAAGGATAAGAAAATTGCGGATTCCGATATATCCAGGAAAGAGTCTCCAAAGGGTAAAAAAGACAGAGAAAAGGAGAAAGTGGAACTAGAGAAAGGTGCTAAAACCAAGGAAAGTAGGAAGAAGTCCACAAATACAAAGGATATTTCTAGTAAAGTGGCTTCCAGAGAAAAAGATGACAGGAAGGAAGGTAGAAGTTCTACCAAACATGTGCACTTAGCAAAGGGAAAATAATCAGAAGAGAAAGAACTGAAGGACGCTCTAGCATCGTCTCCCAGGAAATGGTAACACTCTTCATCATGATTTGCTGCTAAAGGACATAGAACATGTAATATTGCTCTGGTTGGGGGGAGATGTGTCATTTAACCATTGAATGTATTTATTGGTGCTCAGCAAGTAAATTCTTTGAAATTTAAAGACACTGTCTAATGCTTCTCAACTTAAGATGCAGCTTTTAAAAATATGTAACAAAAATGTGATGTCATGAGTTCTGTTTTTATTAATTTATTGATCATGTATTTAGGTTATTGTAAATGTATAATGTGAATTGTAATGGATTTATTAATAGGTTGAATACTTGCATTGGAGTTGAATAAGAATATTAAGATTCTAAATAGTGTTTATATGCACAGTGTCATAACTTTCTGGTATGATAAGTACTTAGGTGTGTAGGAAGCTGTCTTTCTCTATTTGCCCTGGTTTTCTTCCTGCCTTCCCCTTTCTACTTCCCCTTCCTGCTCTCCTTTCTTCCACTTCCTCCCCCCTTCTCCTCCCAGGGCACTTCCTCAGGCTCCTGTGACATCCTGTGCATTCCTCCTTCCCTGGGTCCCCCCCACCACACACACACCTCCTAGTCTCTCAGGGAGGCTACCCCTCCCTCAGTCTCTCCCCAGATTAATTCGATTTTCCCTTCTTCCATCTCGCTCCCATCAAATCTCTCTTCCCAAGTTTTTTTCTTATTTCCTTGTCCTCCTTCATCCCTTTCCACCAGTCCTACCCCAATATTCTATCACCCAGGGAATACTGTGTGTCGGATACACTGTTTTGAGAATTCTGGATTGAATTAGGAATAAAAGGATTTTATTTAGAGAACATTTGAGAACACTTTTATTTATGATACTTTACATATTCAGAATAGTTATGAAAAGGTTTTATTTATGTCAAATTAGGATATCCTTCCATTTTATATCACATGGTTTTTCAGTTATTTTGGTAGAATGGCATAATATTTTTTCATATTTGATTATATCATAATTGTTTACCATTTCTAAGGAATTGCAAATTGAGATCTAACTGGAGGTCAGAATTTAGTTCATCAGAAAATATTTATTAAAATGGAATTTCAGTATGAATACATTTGTACCTATGGTTTGTACTGTTCTGTGTATAAGGTCTTAAATCTCTAATTGTGATTATGGTGAAGTTCAATTATCGAATTAAGAGCAACCTGATTTATTGTAATAGAATTAAAAATGCTGCCGCAATATTTTATTTTTGAAAAAGAATTACTCAGCTTTTTCTATGAACTTAACAACAGATATTTTGGCCTAATTAAAGATTTCCATGTCAGAAATGAGTAAGCATTACGTGCAGATGTTTGTGGAAGTATTGTGTGCCTTTTTTATATACTGTCACATTTTACTGCTTAAACCTTTAGTTGACAAAAATTTGAACTGACAGTGGATTTATACATCCAAGGGGAAATCTTAAAGAATACCTAATTTAATCTTTCTATCTAATTCACCCCTATTTAAAAACTGAAACCTGAGGAAATTGGAGCATGTGGTAAGTTGAGGCTTCTTTGTGTGTGGATTAGTCAGAATTTTGTTTTTTATAGATTACAGGAACACAGTAAACCGTAGGGGAATTGTATGGCTCATTTGGTTGGCAAATACAGGGCACTGGTGTCCTGTGACTAGATCCGAAGTGCAGGCCTGCACTCCGATCTCTGTTCTCAGATCTTGGCCCTGCTTATTTCTCCTTGACTTTATTCTGTATGGAGGCACTGAACTTGTTGATGAAGATGGCCCTCAGATGGCCCCTGGCATGGCTGTCTAGTTTAGCAATCTTCATGCAGGGAGGCAGTTTTCTGGGGTAGCTCTGGGAGAAACGTCACTGGGAGAGTTATGACTGGTCTGGTTAGGCGTGGTGACCATCTGGGACCCTTGTCACAACTACTGTGACACTGGCACACTTACACACCACTGTCACAACTACATTGTGCAATTGGGGATGGGTTAGATTTCCCAGGCTGGCTCCCATGCACGGAGCTTTGGGTAGGGGTTAAGTGGGTCCCACTCAAACCATATGAGATGTTTCCTGCAGGAAAGAGAGCTCTGGGGAGGTGAAGAGAGAGGCCCTGATTGAGAACTGGACAGAACCAAAAGCAAAACGTATTCAGCACACAGAAATGTGTTGAAAAGATTGAAAAATATGTCCTGAAGTCAGACCTACTGCTAAGATGGATTTTTAAATGTACATATCAAATGTTCAGTGTTAAGTTCTCTATAGATGATTTTTTTTTTCTCTTTTGCAGAAGGGCTGAGAATCATACTTCCATTGACTGAGGGCATGCTAATAATTTTTACATTGGCTTTTAAAGGACAGTGGCCATGGGGCATAGTGAACATACAGGCTAAGTTCTAGAAAATGAGTGAAAAAGATTTTTTTAGAATAACCCTCATCAGCATAGGCATTATATCTGTTGCTGTTTAGTGCAGCATTTGGAAATATTTTAGTTCTATCAAGTTTTCCTTCGAATGTTAGCTCAAGAATTGAAACATCTCTACTAAAACTTTTAAAAATATTTCAAGAGCTCTTGTGAACTGGGAGTTGATTTGTTTTTTTTTTGTTTTCTCTTTAGTAAAAAAAAAGGCTTCAACTGAATTTTATAGAAGTGGAGCTCCTACTTTATCTCAATGCATTGTCATTCGATAATTGACTATTCAACTAAAAAATTTACAGTGAGATAAACTTTTGGTTATGCTTATTGGGTTAAAATTGTGCTTGCCTGATCAGTTTTACTTACTTTTTATTCAGTGCATAGTTATTTTCTCCCACTTCCTATATTATCCATTAGAAACCAGGACAAAGATTTCATAATATGACATGATTGGCAGTCAAAAGTCCTGAAAAGTGAAGACTAAAATACAGTAGGCTCTCAGTTAACTGGCACCCTTGGGGACTGGTAGATGCCGCATAAATTGGTGGATTCTTTGATGCTTGAATTACAGTTAACAGAGAGTCTACTGTACTAAGAATGTTCATTTATTTTGTGATGTCACTTACACATTTTATTTAAATTGCACTGTCAGATAACACCGAATTCTAAAAAATGACATTGGCATAATTTTTCTTAAACTTTGTATGATAGCGTTTCAGTGTGGGTAGCACACTCATCCTGAAGATGGTCAGTTTTACAACAAATTTTAACAGCCTATTTTTTCAATAACTTTTAATTCTTTAATATTTAAATTATTCTTTTGCAGCACTTTAACATTATTGATATTTTTCTTTATTTGTTGTGATATGTAACTTCTACGTGTCATTTGTTTATGGCTTTTCATGTGAATTTTAGATGTTTCTAACATCACTTGTAGTTATTTTTTGAATTATATTTTTACAAGATTTTCAGTTTTACTTCATGGGTGATTTGCATTGTGTATAGATGGCTCTCTCAATATTTCACCATCAGAGAGACTGGTAAAGAATTGTGATCAATCAGTGAGCATGAATGCTTGAGTGAATCCAGGGGGATCGATTCTTTGATTTGTTCACAGAGAATATTTTGTAGTGTTACAGCCTGCTCGGCCATACAATTTTGGAACTTGAGAGGGTCTCGTGATTACTCAATAAGGTCTTCCTACTTCAACTTCCATTAAAAAATGCAGAAAGGTAGCAAACAAGTTTGCTTTTGAATTTTAAATGTTTTAAGTAGCTGTAACGTCACTTTCCATAAAATGCGTCTCCTGACTTTGTCCTTCGCTGTTCGTTCTGTTAATGCCCATAGATAACAGTTCTCCAAATTGATTACTCAGTTCACTTCACTATCAACTGCTTCTTGGCAATGCTGGTTTTCCCCTTTTGTAAGTTGAAGATAATACCATTCCATCAAGGAGTTTGTGAGAACTACTGGTATTGCATATGTATAAGCAGCTGGCACATGGTTGGCATGCACGCTTCCTTTTCCCTTGGGGGAATAATGGTAATAATTCTACTTTCAGTCAGTTAAAAACTTAGAAGCACTGAGGCTATGATTCCTACTCCTACTTTTGTCAACAGGTTGTGAGACAAGTAAGTCCTTGATCCTTTGTGCCTAATATATCTTTGTGAAAGGGGTGTACTGGGTCCTGATTTGTTCTCCTGAGATCATTGAGAAAGCAGTGATGGTCATTATAAATGTTACGTATGTGTAAAGCCACAAGAATGCTTAGTTATGTAAAGGATACTGCTACTGCTACAACATGAAAACATAAGAACTGTAAAAGCTAGAGAAAAGTTATGAAGTCATAAACTATAGTCTTAAGTATGTGGTATAATTGAGAAATTTCATAACCAGCCTCATTGTGAAAAACTTGTAAGCTCGCTTTATACTTGGAACATGTTTTTCCATAGGAGCAATTTTATGGTCTTAAGAAATTTGCTACTCTAGTGCACAAAAACCTATTTATTCCTAATATCCAGTTCTAGAAGTTTCACATAGTAACTATGTTTCTGTAGAAAAAGGCATTCATCGTTCTTCCTCAAGATACTAGGAACATATTTAGTTTTACTTTTAAGGAGAATACTTAATTTTACTTCCAGGTATTCTTTAGTATCTATATTTCTTTTAATTACATGCATGAATCCATTCAAATTAGCTTATGTAGACAAAAACCAACAGCAACAAAACAAGGAAAACCACTGATCGGTTCACGTACTTAGAAAGCCCATGAGTAGTTGGGGGCTTTTTCCGTGGTTGCGCTGGGCCTGAGTGCTCCAGCAGTGGTCTCAGCAGGGTCTCTCCCCATCTGTGGACTCACAATATGGGCCGCTTTCTCAGACAGCCTGCCCAGGTTGAATCACATATGCTCACATTCACCCAAATCCTCATGGAGTGGGGGAGGGAGGTAACAAAGCTGTGATTGACGAGACCGTTAACACTATGGGGTGAAGAAAACCAGTTCCCCAACAAAGCCAGTGCGTTCTTGCCAGAAGAAAGGGTACAAAGTGCAGGCAGGCTGCACACTGAGTGTCTACCCTGCATGCCATCTGCACTGCGTGCAGGTGGTTGGTGGGGTTTGTCTCCTCTCTGCCCCATTTCTACTGCTGCTGCTGGCCAACGATGAAGAGTTGAACAGGATGGGCCTGAATGGGTGTTTCAGACTTGAAGCCCTGGGGAGTAGAGAACTCCCATCCCAGCCCTTGGTCAGGAATAATTTTAGATAATTGAAGGACTACTAGAGAATATCGCCGTATAGGCAATACTACCATTTAGTAACCAGATAAATTAAGTTTGTTTTGTTGTTCAGCTCTTTCCATTTCCCCCCAGTTTTATCTGAAGAGAAAATTTCTGTTCTTAGGGAACTGAAGGGTGAATCTTATACATCAGACTTGTCTTGTTTGGAGTTACTGGAAAAATTCAATAATGTTCTTCAGTCTCCTGTCCTGCCTTCTCCATTTGTCCAAGGATAAAACCACATAAAATAGATGTTTATTACCAGTTTGGATATCATTTTTCCATTGAAATCAATTTCTGCAAACGCTTTAATTTTGTAAGCCCTAGGGAGCAGAAAGTCATCTATTTTCTTTTTATTTCTTACCTCATTTTATTTCACTTTATGCATGTATTTATTAGTCTCTGTTAGCATCTTTACATCACAGAGGCATATCTTGTATTTCTTCCTTGCCTCAGACATTACTTCTCTTGTATCCTGAAGTTAGAGGACGGCATCTACTTCCGGTTTCCGTGTGATTTGTGAGAATTATATAAACACCCACATGCTGTCATCTCTGTTTCGCATCTTTGAGTGTCTGCAGCTCACATGGGGCTGTGCCAGGCTCCAGGGACACAGTGATCAAGGTGGCTACAGTGAAATGCTGTGAAGTAAACAAGGAAAGAGGACGAACATCACTGCTCGCGCTCTGGCTCCCTCTGCCCGCCGTTCCCCTCGGCCTGGAGCGGGCACCTGCACATTGCTGGCCACCGCCTCCGGCTCCTCTCTGGCAGGACCTGGCGCTCAGCATGCCTGCACTTGACCTCCCGCGGTCCTGTCCCCGGCAGGTGCCCTGTGTACGTCACTGCTGCCATGCGCTCCACTTTGCTTCTGTCCTGGATCTTGCTGCCAAAGCGTGATTTATGTTCAGTCTCTATCATAGTACCTGACAATAGTATGCTTATTGAATAGTAATCATATAAAATAATTGAATATACTTTAGATCTGTTTATGTTGTTAAATAATATTAGGAAGATGCAAAATATGTTTTGTTTTTTAAAAAAGAAAAACCCAGAAGTTAAATGAAAACATAAGTTGGTGGATACAATGACATTTTCTGGGTTTAAGTCATCTCATTTAATTCTAAACCCATTTCCTGTTCAGAAAAATAAAAAAGTGCAACTTGCTGCTGCTTCATTTAATTTTACCTAAACACACTCTTTGAGGCCGGAGCAAATCTTATTTGTTTTCAATGTGAAAATAAAATATGAAAACATTTTGGAGTCATTCCTAAGTAGAACTTGTCTCTAATCCTAATGTATCAGAAATGTAAATGATCAGTATTTAATAGTGTTTTTTCATATGATAAATTTCAAAGCACGGCACTTTGAGGGTGAGGATAAGAGTGTAATCTGCAATTTATCTCAGGCTAAACGCAGTGGCAAGCACCACCAGCGAGTATTCTTGGGACAAATAGGAAATGGGTTAAAAATCCTTCTAAGGAGGAATTATTTTATCCCCCCCCCCCTTCCTTCCCTCCCTTCTTTCCTTGTTGTTTAATTGATCAGGGCAACATTGATTAATAAAAATTACACAGGTTGCTGGTATACAATTCTCTAGTACTTCATCTATGGGTTATAGTGTTTGCTCACCACACGGAATCAGTTTTCTTTCCATCACCATATACTTGGTTCCCCCTCCCTCTTCTCTTACCCCCTTCCTCCTCCTCAGGTAACCACTAAACTATTGACTGTGTCCGTAAGTTTTTGTTTCCTTACTACTTTCAGTTTTATATTCCACCTACGAGTGAAGTCGTATGATTCTGAGCTTTTTCCGCTTAGCGTGATGACCTCGGTCCCATCCATGTTGTCACAAATAGCAGTATCTCATCTTTCCTTACAGCTGAGTGATGTTCCATTGTATATATGGACCACGGCTTTTTTATCCAGTCATCTGTCAAGGGGCACTTCGGTGGTTTACGATTTGGCCACCATGAACAGTGCTGTGATGAACATTGGGGCACACATACCTTTGCGGACTAAGGTTTTTCACATTTTGGGGGTAGATACCCACGAGAGGGATTGCTGGGTTGTATGGCAATTCTATTCTTAATTTTTTGAGGGACCTCCGTATGTCTTCTATAGTGGTTGTACCGATTTCCATTCCCACCAGCAGTGTGTGAGGGTTTAAGGGGAGCTACTTAACTGTTCTCCATACTTGTGGAAACCTAAAGCTGTAGCAGAGCTCATGTGCTCAGAATGGGTTCATGGGGAGCACAGAGGCAGCCCTCATGTTTTGTGTACTCAAGCTGCTTCTACGCACCGTCTTGTTAAACCGAGTCCATTCTGTTATGATCTTTGTGGAGTCCTTTCACACTGACCCTGAAACCAGGCCCTTAGGAGCCTTTTTACACCGTGTCATTCTTTGAAGGGTTATACCATGTCATTCTTTGAAGGGTTATACCACACTCTTCCTGAAATATGTCTGTCCATCTTGAGTCGTGCAAGATGCTTTGCATCTGGGATGGCTCTTATCATGGGGCAGCTCTTTTAGTTCCTGGCAGTCTCAGACTTCTAATGAGTTATAGGGCTGCTGTTGGGATGCCTGCTAATATCTGGGTTCCCTGACTATACAAGCCAGGAGCAACAATGAGAGTTAGCAAGGTCAATTAGGATGCATGCCTTTCCGGCTTACTGATTTCCCAGCATACTTCTCAAGTTCCATGTGCCTATTAGGGTTATCCTTGGTGCATATTGATTTAAACTATTAGACTCCTCACATTGGAAGCAGTTGAAGTCTTGATCATTTCCCCTTCACACATAACAGCAGCTGGAGGAACCTGGATAGGTGGTATGAACATTTTCATCAGTGTGTTCACCACTGAGTTAGTAAACCCAGGACCCATCAACTGACTATTAAAAATGTCAGCATTTGTATGGGCTAAGTATATGAATTCCTATGAAGCTTGCTACTATTTACAATTCTTTCCCAGATCTTACTGAGGAGGCAGTCTGCGTATAGTTTGTATGACAATTAGAACCTTCATATTCAGTCAGAGTAAATGAAGTCTTGGTCATCGCTTTGTTCAGGACTTTTCTGATCCTCATGCCCTTGTTCTCATCACACTGGTGGCCGCGGGGGTCTTCCTGGTTCCCAGCACCCTCCCACTGAGGGATTTTGTGCTTGCTCTTCCATAGTCTCACCTGACGCACTTCCCCAGTGTAACTCGTGCCACCTTTTCAGATCTTTTCGGGAATCTGCTCACATCTTATCAGTGTGTCTTTCCTCATTGATTTATTGTAAGTCTCCCTGCCCACCCACCCCCCAACCCCCCAAAAGCCAAGAGCCTGGCACTTTGTGTCCCACCCCTCCCCCACACCATCTTGTCCCATCCCTTAAACTTGAAATATTTTCATGTTTCTAATTATTTAAATTGTTCCCTTTCTATGAGAGGTAAGGGTTTTGTATTTTCTGTAGAACAAGGTCTTTAATTAGCATGTATTAAATATTTATTGAATTGAATGAATGCAATATGCAATTCAGTAAGGTTTAGCCTATAATGTATTTTGGAGAAGAAAATACATTTAACCTTTCCCACATGGTCAGGTGTCATTGGGTAGCAGTGAATGAGCTAATACTGGGCTTGGGTAATTTTGTCAGGTAACCAGTTTTGCTATGAATAGTTGATTTAAAGTGCTCATTTCATTTACTTTTATAACTTCTTCCATTTTTAATTAAAAATGGAAATTATATCTTTAGTAAATGCGAACACATTTTGAAAAAGTTTCTTAGTTTACCTGTTATACCCAAAGAACTAAAAACAAGGTATGTTTTAAGGGAACTCATTTATTTTCTAAATTGTCTAGGGCTTGTGTGGTTGATTTGCAACATTCATTGGCCTCTAGGTCAGTGGTCCCCAACCTTTTTGGCACTGGGGACCGATTTTGTAGGAGACAATTTTTCCACGAAGCAAGGTGAGGGGGAGAGAAGTATAGTTTGGGGATGATTCAACTGCATTACATTTATTGTGCACTTTATTTCTATTATTATTACATTGCAATATATAGTGAAATAAGTATACAACTCACTTGCCACTATAAAGCCTGCCACCAGATGCAGCTTAATTGTCACTTGCCACTCACTGATAGGCTTTTGATAGGAGTCTGCAAGCAAATGACTTTTTATGATCTCTGTGCAATCAAACCTCTCTGCTAATGTGCATCTGTATTTGCAGTTGCTCCCCAGCACTAGCTTCACTGCCTCAGCTCCACCTCAGATCGTCAGGCATTAGATTCTCATAAGGATCCTGCAACCTAAGTCCCTCGCATGTGCGGTTCACGATACAGTTCCTGCTCCTATGAGAATCTAATGCTGCTGCTGATCTGACAGGAGGCGGAGCTAGGCAGTAATGTGAGTGATGGGGAGCGGCTGTAAATACAGAGGAAGCTTCACTGTTGCCTGCTGCTCACCTCCTGCTGTGAGGCCTGGTTCCCCACGGGGTTGGGGACCCCTGCTCTAGGTAGTTACTGTGGGGCAACTTTGGTCCTCTTTTTCCTCTTGCCAGTTTAGGGATGGACGTGGGTTCTGGTGTTGACTATGAAAACTGAAATGGAAGACTGCTGGGAGCTTCTAGGAAAGGTTTCCTCATGCAAGAGGTGGTCCTCCGCTCTGGACACCTTTCTTGTCTAAAATAAGGTCTTGCTGCTGAGGGAGCCTGTCGCCGGCCTGAGAACCTGTGCTGAGGGCAAGCCTCCTGCCACCGCCCTGCTGAACTTGCTAATAAACTTTCCTCCTGCCCAAGCCTGTGTGAGGTGGTGTTTTGTTCCATGCAGCCCCCGGAACATCAGAATTGGAACATGCATTTCAGAATGTAATTTGAATATTTATTTCAGTGCTACATCCTTGCCGCGTGTACCTCATAATAAATCCAATTTGAAAACCTTTCTTTTGATTGTTGTGAATTGATCTTATATGTGTTTATTTTTCTTGTTTAATTTTTGTTTGCTTTTTGCCTAAAATCTTATCTGAGACATGGCTTTACCATTCTTCTCTGAAGAACACTTACTCATGGACTGAAATGAATTTCGTTGGCAGAACCATTTTAGGAAGTACCAGGGCTAATTCTTTTCGCATGGGTTGTCAAAGCAATAGCATTTGTATGGAATGTGTTTTTGTTAAATTTTAGAACATGTACAGGGGGTTAGGGAAAGAGATGTGTTAATATGATCCTCAGTGCTATTTATTTTTGCTCTGATTTTCCCTCTGGAAAATAGCTGTAACCAGGTATCAGTACATTTACAGTTCAACTGCCACTTTGGACAGAGAAGAAAACCACTCAGTAGTTACTCTTGTTAAACACTTTTGCTTTTTCCTGTTGTTTTCTTGTTTTACAATTTCAACTTTAGAGACAAGTAACTCCCAGTTGACTTAGAGAAAGCTGACTGTGAGGGGCATTTAATGCTGATTATTGGTATACTAGTGGTTTTCAGACACTTTCAACAACAACAAAATGTTTTTCAAATGAAATGTTTCTCAAAATCCAGTAAGAATGGGATTCGCAGGCTGTTCGAATCTTTATTGTTTGGGGAAAATATTATATAGCTTACTGAACTTACAGAGCACAGTTTGAAAACCTACATACTCGTGTGAGATTAATGAAGAATGACCCGGTCGTTTTTCATTCAAACTGAAGATACTTTGGGAATAAATAATTATGCCGGGATAACAGATAGAAACTGGGATTGTCCCAGGCCAACCAGGGCTGAGCCACTGTGTGGCGGGTGCTGGGATGCAGGTATGGAGCTCTTTGGTAAATAGTAGTAGGAGAATGGATGCGAATCCTCGGTCCACCTTCACAGCCCTAAGCCTGTCTAGTGCCAGCTGTGGAGTCTGGCCGTCGGAGGCTGCAGCATTTATGTTTGCAGAGTATTCTCGCCCCTGTGTGCTCAGCCCTTCAGCTAGTGTTCCTGGGCACCTGCTATGTGGCAGGTGTCTTCTGAGATGCTGAGAAGGCAACCACAAATCATGTGATTCTGAAGATTCTTTAGCTTCACCCTATTCTTTCAGCAGAGCTTGGCAATGAAAGTTTTGTACCTGTACCGTTAACAGTTGAACAATGTGAGATTGGATTATTTAAGTGGCAAACGGCATGGTGGTTTTCAGCCCTGAATTTGAAATTTGAATTGTGATGTGTGTTAATAGGTCTTCCTCTATCCCGCACCTCCTGCATTGAACTACATTGAGGAGCCATGGGTATTTGTGTATTATCTTTTTGGAATCACTTTGTAGCTAGGCGTGACCATTGGCAGTGGTAGAACACAGCTACTGTTGGTTTTACTAGTGTTCAGTTTATTGTGTAAATAATGTTGGAAATAACTAAAAGGGATGAGATGTGCCTCCGTGTCTTTAGGATTTGGGAGAGGAAGGTAGGAGCATGTTTTGTCAGTAAGAGAAAAATAAAGAGAGAGAAAATACAGAAAGGGGAATGATAAGGAAAAATAGAAAATCAAAAGTAAAATACATTGAAGTGAGAACTTTTTAGACTTCAATAGTACGTGTTTGTTACGAGTTGTATAAAGGTGCTCAGGCCTAGAAAAATGCCTCTCCATTCTGCCTTTGCCTTTTCACTCTAGATTGTTGACATGCCCAACACACTCTCTTAATAACATCTGTTGGTACAAGGTTCCCAATGGTGTAGTAAGGAGCTTAAGTTTGATACATGCGCTCAACAGACTTGAGCGTAGTTAGTTTAGCTTTCCAAATAGTTGCATTTAATTGAGGGTATATTTTAATGTTCTACATATAAACTATCAAAGAACTAATTTAGATAACAGATTTTAGGCTGCTGTTGATTTTAAAATCAGCTTTCATGTTAATTTACCCTGATGTTCTATTTTTCTTAAGACTGAAAAAATGAACTTTGTTTTCTGTATCTCTTAGCTCTTAGGGAAGAATGTGATTCTTTGTTAAGTGTTACATTTACAACAGTAAATAATTTTCCAGAAGAATAAATAATTATATACAAGTTACAATATGGAGTGCTTACAAATAACAATAGAAACGTCAAGTGTATCTTAGTTGTCTTTTGCTGAATTCAGAGTTTAAGATGTATTCATCACTTTTGAACACAAGAGGATCTTAAACTCATAATGAACTACTTTTGGCAGGCTCAGACATGACTTTATATCTTAGAGCTTCATGAATATTTAAACAATGCTTTCTGTTTGTTTTTTTAATGGAAGATTATCTCAGGTAAAGAGATATTAAAGGCCCACGTGAAGTTAAAGAGCAAAATTTTTTCCTATTTCAGTTTTTAAGCATTTCAGTGTTTTCATTTAGTAGCAAGTCTTGGAAACTTGGCATTCGTCGCGCTATTGATGAAATGTTTGAGTATGTTATTTTTTCCTGGTTTAACATGTCAAAAATAAAAAATAAAACTAAAGACAGAAGTTAACTTTGTGAATAAAAATGCAGGCCTTAAAGAAAGATCTACCTCAAAGCCAGCAGACCCTGCAGAAGAGCCTGAGCCATACCCTTGGCTGGAGGAACAGGTTCCGGAGGGGACAGGTAGGCCCTCGTGTCATTCTGACCAGATGCGTGCCCCCACCTGCCAGGTACCCCAGTTTGCACTTTGCAGAATCATGTTATACCCATCATTTGTTTCACAATGGTCACAGAATTATGAAATGCTTTTTCTTTTCTTTTGAAATTTGATAGTAATCTTAGGGTTTTTTTTCTAGTAAAACTTTACATGGGATAATTTTAATTTTTGAGACCAAGAATGGAAGCTCACTACCTGAGATCACAGGAACATGAACTAAATGCTATTTCTTGATCCCAATTCCAAAATTAGACACAAGTTGTACACTTGTTTGTCATCGTTTGTCACATTTTTAATAGAGTGGGTCTACTGGGTTTGTGATCTTTTTAATGTGAGAGTCTCCTTTCTACATCAAAAGGCTTCCCAGACCTCCATGTATCATCTGTGAAGCCTAAGTTACATATTCATGAATTCCTAGATCTATTCAAGTATTTTCTTAGTCACCCATGGGCCTGTGACCCACAGGATGAGAACTCTCGAAATCTCTTCACAAATTTGACAGTGAAATTTTAATCCATTACTATCATTTTCTATTTATACTGAGTATTTATTACAAAGTACTATTTCATTTCTGCTCTTTTCATTTACTCAGTAGTTCTCAAAAATTTGGTTTTGTTCTGCCACCCAGTGGAAGTGTTAGATATGACGGCACAAAGTTACTGGCAGCTTAAGTCAGGTAAAAATGGTATTCAGGCTGATTTTATTACTGTCCACTCATGAATAATATTTGATTTTCCTTCCTTCCCCTTAGGATCAGCATATTGATCTGATTTTTACAGTTTGTTCAAATCATAATCCCGGGAGAATTTACTGTCTCCCTCCCATTCCTATAAAATTGTTAGAAGCGTACCATGGTTCCTGAGCTAGTGATTTTTTTTTTTAATTTTAAAATTTAATTTAGCACCTCAACTTTTACTTTGTGTTAAGTAAATGTATAAGTAAAAAGATCTTGTTTTCCAAAGCTACTACCACTCTGAAAAGTTCCATTTGCTTCTACTGTTCTTAACTTTTTGTTCATATTACTCTGCATATTATGGGTAACTTGTCCTCCTAAAACGATCAGTTTATTATCACCTCATAGCCTTTTCAACTTCTTGGCAATATTTGATTTAGTTTACATGGGGCCTGCTCACGCTTTCTCTTCTCTGAGTCTTTAGATTCCCTCTCTTCTGTACCACCTATTCCATAAACATAGGGACATACCACTTCTTAGAGTCCAATAACATAAGCCCCCTTTCCTTGGTGTGCTAGCCAGCCTTGAAAAAGAATCAACAGCTGCTTTCCCCCCTTATTTTTCACTGTCTTTAACTGTCGCAGTCTAGCTGTTGCTTCCACCACTAGCCCTCCTCTGGGGAAAGGAGGAGCATCACAGAATGATGGACAGGTGATACAGTACGGTGCGCTCCCCAGCTTCAAACGAGTGCTGCAGCAGGTGATTCTGGAGAGGCAGCTGAAGGCTAGACTGTGGGGTCTTATATGCTCTTCTGGGGAGCTTAGATTTTCATCTTTTCAGGCAAAGGAAGTCAGTAAAGGGTTAAACAAATGAGCAGAGTCCCACCGTCCACCTCTTCTTACTACATGACCTTCTCTGCAGAAGCTTGTAAAACTGGGACTCCAGTGAGGAAGCTATAGTGGACATTGTGAGAGATGATGAGGGAAGAATAGAGGTTGGCAGGCTTTTCTGTACTTACATGAGACTATACAAGGGCTGTCTGGAGAGTATCCAGCCAGGTAATGTGAAAAAGAGAAGCATTTATGGCTGGATTTTTTTCTGGACAGCCCTCATATAGACAAATGGTTTGTGAAATATAAACGTCTAAAAAAATAGAAGTCACTTTTTGTGCTTTAGAAATAGTTTGTAGTTTGATTAGTGTGATAGATGCTCAAACTTTTTCCTATCTCAAGTTCCAATTAACTTACTCTCTTTTGTCATTGAAGATGAGCTTGGGAATATAACTGATGCCATTGGCATTATTTTATGTCACAGCCTTCATGAAACTAAATCTAATCCCATTTCTATTTACTGAGTGAACATAGATGATGTTTGTTAGAAAATTTACAACAGTGCCAATGTAACTATAGCGTCTGGTTTGTTGGGTGATGTTGCAATAAACCTGATAATCCGACAAGCACCACAGTGGTGTTGGAAGGTCATTACTAATGTTCACTTTTGTAATTTATATCTGCTTGAATCTTTGGATCTGACAGGCAGATCGGGTTCTCCAAAGCTGAGAGGATTATCAGTTATAGTGTAAGGTCTTCTTCTCACGATTCCTGACACCTTCTAGGAGTGGTCAGCCAACCCTGACGGGTGACCCTTTCTCGTGACTGTGGGGGAAGACAGTGGTTGACCAGACACTTCGGTGTTTATTGACCTCCTCTTCCAAATTTTTACCTTTATTTCCCAGTACTCCCCATTCAGGAAGCTTAGCTCTCCCATTAGCTCTCCCATTCTCTCTGTTCTAGCATCAGTGTCAATGTTGTTCATTAGAAACTGAAATAATCTTGTTCTGAGTGAGGTTTTTCAAAGAAAACCCTGAACCTAAATTAGTTTTCTTTTTAAAAATCTTATGAAGTGATTTAATACATTTTCTATCAAAATAAAACCAGTTTTAACTATCTACCGTAGTTGTCAAGTGATATAAAAAGTATACATAGTAGGAGAGCCAGATATATTCATTTGAATGTGTACATATGGATACCATATTTCATGTTCTACATTAATGTCTAGATTTTGTGCTACTTAGTAATGCTTTATAATTATTTTAGGACCTCAGCATATTGAAGATGAAGTACAAGAAGAAATTCATGCCCCTCTCTATGAAACAATATACACAGAACGCGGTATGAATTAAAATGTTTTCTCATGTATTACTAAAATAATGGTTAATTACCTCAGATGACTTGGACATTGGGAAAATTGGAATCATAATTGAGTGTTGGGTTTTTTTTTAAGTTATTAAATGACAAATATTTCTGAAATAGCACTGAACTCATTTTATTTGAACCCACCAACTTATCGCATACATCTAATAAAGATGTGGTATGAATGCATGAATAAGAAAATCGAGACCAGCGGCACACAAAGAATGGATGGCAAGAACAGGGAGGAAGCTAGTAGGACACAGCCATCAGCTATAATGGGCTAGTGGCTGCTGCTGCCAACCCTCTGATTTTACTGCATATTTGGGTGGTCACAGAAGCACAAGGGAGAGATGTTCAATTATGATCAGAGGATATAAACACATGATCTGCTTAGAGAATCTGGAGAGTCTCCAGCCGTGTAACTGTTCTCGCGATATTGACAATGGCTGGATTTTTTCCAGGCAGCCCTTGTAAAATACATTTTTCAAGTGCTTACATTTTAAAAAAGTCTTATGTGAAGTTCTGTACAGAGGCTATGAAAGGGTCCTCCAGAAACCAATGTTTTAAGATTTTATAAAACTGTTTCTGGAAGCATCTCTTGGATAAAAGTAGAGAATATAACCCCAACATGTAGCTCACAGAGGGATGTTGAAGCGGGCAGAAGACATGCTATCCTGGTACTCCTAATGGTTCCGTGTGTGCTGAAGCTAGTCCTAAAGGGAAGAAGTCATTCTTCCTAAAAACAAACAGAATTTTTGATCATTTAAATTGGACTGTAGCCAGCCTGCTGAACTGCTCGTCAGTCTCGGGGGTTTTGAGGTCAAGTGTCAGCACCCCGCTTCGTTCCATCTGTGCTTGCTTGGCGGGACCAGCCTTGGCTGAGCTGTAGGTTTGAGCCGTTGGCTGCCAGGGACGTGGAGCCTGTGTCTTCATCCCTGGCTGTTTCTCAGCTCGGAAAGCCACTTGCCTGGTCCTAGCTCTGCCTGTCTGCGCAGGACAGCCTTTCCCTCCCTGTATCTTTTTCACCTGACATGAGGATGAGGCAGTTTAAATAAGGGATTTCTGTATAACGAGGGACGTGCTGTCATGACGACCCGCAGGAAGCCCTGCGGGGCTTACTGAGCCTGAGTTGGCACAACTCAGGAAGTGGGCTTCCTGGAGGAGGTGACGTTTTGATGTAGGAGCTGAAGGATGGTGTCATGCTTTGTCAGGCACGTGTCAGCGGGGTGTTTTAAAGCAACATGCATGTGTGACGACAGTCCAGGAGCAAAAGAGGATCAGAAAGTGGTTCAGGGTGGTTGTTCCGTAGGGCGCGCAGGTGCAGGTGCTGAGGGCAGGGATGTTTTCACTCTTGTTCTGAGTGAGTGAGACCACTGCAGGCTGTGGGGCGGGTGGTGTGCTCCGTCTGCAGCCCAGACATCCGATGGGGGCTGTCCTGGTGACCCGGGAAGGCAGATGCTTAGACTACATCTCAGCAAAGGTGAGGAGAGAAACAAGGAGAAGGACGTGGGAGACATTTACGTGGGCGGGTGTGGGAGGGCAGACAAAAGGGAAAGATCAAGTCGGCCTTCGCCGTGGACCTGTTCTCTTCTTCATCAAGGCTTCCTACTTAGAAAAAGCACATAGGCTGTGGCTTTGGATGTTATTTGTATGGTTTCTGCATATGTAGCTGCTGCCCTGATGCTCATCTCAGCTTCTGGTTTATCCGCCTGCATGCCTATCCATTTGCGTGCTTTATGGGGAGCTCAGACTTAAACTGTACCTACAACTGAATTACTGATTCCTCTCCATCTCGTAGTTCTCCCCCAACAAAGGTTTTTGCTCTTCTTCCAGTCTTTTATGTTTTAGTTAACCGTCTCTCTGTCCACTTCGTTGCATAAGCTAAAAACCTGAGGGTCTTCCATGATTTCTCTCCCCTCCCCTCACATGCGGTCCATCAGCATGTCCCGTCGGCTTTGCAGACATGTGGCTCTGCAGTGTCAGCCATCACCATCCCCTCCTGCCAAGACCGCTGCAGAAGCGTCCAGCTGGGTCCTTGCTTGCATGGTTGCGCCTCAGCAGCCCGTATGTGCTGTGGCCTTGCCCGCACCTGCCCTCCTCCCATCGGTCACTGTCCTCCAGCCCAGCTGGTCTTCGCTCTTCCCCTTGCAGTTGCCAAGCCATCCCTGCCCTGGGGCCTTTGCACTTGTTGCATCTTCTGCTGGGTGTGTGTGTGTTCCAGGCTTCACATCTGATCACCTCTCTGTCCCCATCACTGTAGTTTCATTATTGCGTTCAGGTCCTGCAGCTGCCTTATTAGCTGTGCATTTTTAGCAAAGTCAAGTTCCTCATCCTGCACAGTGGGATAAATAGGACCCACCTTATCTTAAGGTTGGTATCACGACTGCAGAGGGCTTGGCAGCGGCTTGAGCCCCGTTGGGGAGCTGTTTTCTTCACAGCAGGCTGCACTGCCTGAGAAGTGGAGACTCGCAGGGTGTGGACGGTGTTGCTTGGTTTCCCTACAGAAAATGGGCTTTCCACTGAATAGTCATCGCTAGGAGAGCTAAACCCTGCTCACGTAATAGCCCTAAAATTGTCCTGGATAAAATGAGAATAAGGAAAATGGAAATGGTATGCGGAAAAAAGAGTCTTACAGTTAGTGACAGGATTTAGAATTGGTGACAGGTTTGCTGAGCAGAAGACAATCTGAAATGAGGAGAAACAATCTAGCAGGCTGTAATGAGAGGACAGAAACAAACAAATGCTGTTGATATAAATGGGCCTCTGTAATTCAGTGACACCTGAGAGCGTCGCTGCCATACTTTCTGCAGTTTTCGGGGAGAGTTCAGTAGCCGTAGAAATAGTAAAATTGTTATTACTATGATGAGGATGATATTAAAAATAGTAACACCAACAGACAATAGCAGTAGCACCGAAATGCTTATGGGCCAGGCATTTTTCTAAGTGCTTTATCTCACAACAATACTACGTGTAAGTGCAATTAATATTTTCTTTTTTATGTAAGAGAAATTTTAGGCATAGAGTAGTTAAGTAACTTGCCCAGGGTCACACAGCTTGTCTGGAAGAATCTGAATCTGGAGCCATACGTTCCGGACCCCACACTATGAACACTGTGCTTCATTGCACAGCTGAGTCTAGTTCACCCAAGTTCTTTGATTAGAGTGTGATATGCGGGCATTTTCTGCTTGAAGCCATGTCAAGTTGCCCTTGGGAGAAAACGTTTCCACCACAGCAACCAGCTGTACCACACTGCAGTGGAGTCATGAGCATGTCTAACATCTGCACAAAAGAAGCAGAACAGTTCGGTCTATTATAGAAGTCTCAAGAGAAAATGGGCAACTTTGAAAAACTTAAAGGCTAAACATAGGAACCTTTAGATAACACTATAACCTTTCGATAAAAGCTATAAAACTATAAGTAATGCAGGTGAGCTAATGCAGATGACCTAGGTAGCATACGGTGCAACGAGGTGTCTGGCAGTTCTTTGCAATAGAACATTAGTATCGAGTTATTTAAGGTTGTTACTTGGAGTTTTATGTCAGTTCTCCATGAAAGGTCACAGACTATCCTTTTCTCTGGTTTAGTGATAATTAAGGAGGCAAGTATATTAATAACTGAATTTATTTATTCTTTCATGGAATACATATTGAGTACTTCCTATGGTTAGGCATGGCCTAAGGTGCTTAGTGTATGTAGTGACCAAAATATATGAGGTTCCTCACCTTGGCGAGTTCATGTTCTAGGGAAAGAAGACCCTGGCCACCGCAGAATAGGCTCTAGCCTGTGCAGTGGGAGGGGCAGGGAGTGCCCAAGGGCAGGACCCAGCACATGGCATGTGAGCACTTTCTGTACATCTCTGTCTCCCTGTTCATTGTCATTTTTTAAGACCTTCAAAAAGAAGAGGATGGACCAGCAAGAGAACAGCCACCAGAAGATGATTTCCTTGTAGGAAGTGATGCAAATGATAGACTTGAACCCGTGGAAGCTGAAACATTTCAGGAAGGTAAACCATTTCTTGGTTTCAGAAAAAAATTGCAATAGGTGATTGTAATTATGGCTATTGAAGTTTTCCTTCAACACCTTTAAAACCAATATGTAACTTGTATATAAAGTTTTTATTTTAAGTTGACACTGAAAACTTCAATTAAAACGGTTCTTCCCTAAAGTAAATTGATATCCCAGTTTTGATTAAAGCACTTTTAGGGAAAACTTGAGAATATATAAATTTCTTATAGATATTAAGTGAAATACTTCAGCACGTTACTTCTGTTGTTTTTCCTTTCTGGAGGGGCATGTATTATAAAATATTCGAACGACTAATGAAATATTTTACTTGATAACCTATCACAGGCTCTTGTTCTGACATCACCTCGTAACTACAATCAGTAGAACACCATTCTTAGTTTTTATACTAGGTGTTGGCAAACTTTTTTTTGTAATGGGTCAGAAGGTCAGTATTTTGGGCTTTGCAGACCATGTGGCCTCTGTTGGAACCACCCAGCCCTGGTATTGCAGTGTACAAGCAGCCCTGGGCAAAACTTAAGTGTGTATTTATAATGGCATTTCAGTGAAAGCTTATTTACAAAATCAGAAGGCAGGATTGGTCTGGGCTACTCACCATAGTTTGCTGACACCCCTTCTGTTTCAGTATTTTAAATTGAATCCTGGTTGTATAAATATCAATTGAGTAGATTACCTTGGATCATCTGCAGTAGGCATGTGTGTTAGGGTTATAGTTATTGACTATTGATATATAGAGTAGCAATTTCTATGATGATGAAAACTTTTTGAAATGTTATTATTATTTTAATGGTGTAGTTTATTTTATTTTATTTGTTTTTTAAAGATTTATTTTTATCATTTTTGACAGAGAGAGACAGAGAGAAGGGGGAGGTCCCAGAGTAGTCTCCATAGTTGCACATCATTAGTTTTCTACATAATTGCATTCCATAGGTGGGCGCGGGTCTGCACAGGGCAGGAGCTGGGCCAGGGGCCTTCCACATGGGAGGCACACCCCAGTGAGAACTGAACTTGAGGCACACTCCAGTGCAGCATATGGGTCTGCATGGGCCGGGGCCAGGATTCGAACCTTGGACCCTGGGGCTGCAAGACGAGTTCTCAACCCACTAAGCCATCCCGGCATCCCCTGTAATTCATTTTACTTTATATTTTTTAATAACTTTTATTTTTTAGTTACAGTTGACTATTCATGTTTTGTGCTCTGCTCTTTTTTAGTGTGAGACTACCATGATTATTTGGAGTTCTGTTAATAAGTACATACGCTTTCTTCTTATATCTACTCTCTGCCTCTTTTCTGAATGTAGACCTTTACAATCTTGATGCATTCTTAAAAGATTATAAGCCATAAGTTTTGTACTCAATTGATTCACGTCATTTTATTTAAAATATATAAATGATACAATTTTATATTTAAAATGAATGCTAAAGAAACATTTGAGATGGATGTTTCATTTCCAAAGAGTCATGAAAGAGAACGAGCCTATGTCGACCCTGGGGACAATGGTTGGTGGCACATCCCCTCCCCCACCCCCACATTGACCGTCTTACAGTTACGTCCACCTGTACTAATCATCAGGATCTATGGTGTAGCTGTGTGGCACCAGAGGCCACACAAGATCTAGACCAGAGGTGCCTGGCGGGGTTCAAGGATCAGCTAAGTCTAAATCAAGTGCAGAGGGGCAGACAGGACTGTGAGAAACAGGCAGTAGCAGCTCAAGTCCATGGTACTCATCACGGTGGGAAGGTCCAGAGCCAGAGTGTCCTGGGTCCAGAGGGAGAACTTCTTATGAACAATTCTAGATGGACTGATATCCCTGTAAATGCTTTTCAGTGGATGCAATTAAGATCTCCTAGAGAGCTTTTAGAAGAACACGTGTGACCCACCCTAGGCAAAGTGAATCGGAATATTTGGGGCCTGGGGCCTCCAAATGGATAACTAAAAGCTCCCGCAAGAAATGCAGCTGGGGTTGAGCAGAAGTGTGGCAGGCTGGTTACTCTTTCCTGTACCCCTCCTCACACCCTGCTCGGCGGTGGGTGAGCAGGTGGTTTTGGACGTCTGTGCTCAGAGCCTGTGGGGATCAGGTGGAGCCCCAGGGGACTTGCCCTGCTGAGACCTGAGTGCAAGGCAGCCCTTGCACAGCACAGCTGGGAAGTGCTGAAGGGCTTTTTAAAGCATGAAAGTAATGAAACAGTGAAGTACATTTACTTCTCACCGTATTTAATATATTGGGGAACTCCATTAGAATCAAGTAGCTCCTAATTCATGAGATAATGCATTTCTAAAAGCAGATATTTGTACCTATTGTTGAGAGCAATAAATAAATTTTTTCATAGAAATATGTAATGTTATAAGTGATAGTTTGGTTTCCATGTCAATGTACAGAATTGTATATAATGCATCATAATCTGTGAAAAATGTAAATTCAAAGTAGGTTTGAACATGTATAGGATTTTAGCTGCATTTCAAATTGAAAACAGATGTTTATAAACTAGGTGTAGAACTTTGGACCCTTAGTTATCACGTATGTCATAATTTCTGTGGGAAAATATGTTCCTAATTTCTGAGTCGAATGCTGATACAATGATTTCCACATTCCCCTGCTATCTCTTTCTTCCTCTTGTCTTCAGCCAAGATGGCTCAGAAGACTGACAGTTATTCAGAATTTTGTTAACTTAGATGCTGCTTACACAACAGAATTCAGTTAAAACCCTCAAATAATCTGAAACAAAGAATTTGGTATTTTTGAGGTTAGGAGTTATAGATTGGGAGTAGGAAGAAACACTTGTAAAGAGTTGATAAATTGAAGAAACTTTAATTTCTGACCTTTCTGACCTAATCCTTAATTGGGACGTAGATTCAGTGTGAACTTAAAAGTTGCGACTTGAGAAGAGTTAAAAATATTCATCCTTCATATAGCTGTTAAATTAACAGGGGTCACATGCATGGGGAGTATCCTGTGGTGGCAGCACTTTTCTCTCGGGGGTATGTGGGTTATCAGCACATTTACTTTCAGCTCCCCAAATTTAGTCTCCTCTTTTCTTCCTTTGTACCGTATTCCCATCCGTAGACACTATACTTTTGCTGTAGCAAATAGACCACCAGAGTGGAATGTGAAATAGATAGAAGTAAGGCCCTCTTATGGACCAGCCTTTGTCACTGAGTTACTCTCTATCTAGTCCAGGTTATGGTGTTTGTCAACTTTGTAGGGTTGTTGAGTGGAACAAGTAGAGAATGTCTAAGTCGTTTTAAGTGTAGTTCTAGTGAAAGGTATTGTTTAGCAAACATTCAATTGATATACTCATGTTTTATTTTAAAAGTTATTTGCTTCCAAAATAAAATCAGTGGTAAGCATAGATTCAGAATATACATACACAGTATATATACATACCATTTTATGAAGGTATTAATATTGACTTCATGCTTGTTTCCCAGAAACTGAAGATAGGGACCATGTGGAAGAGACAGGTGAGATTTTAATTTAATACTCTTCTTTCTTAATTAGAATGAATCTTATTCTAAAAAACTTCAAGAGAGAGAATACAAACATTATCTGTGGTTACTTATTAGTAATAACATTTTATAATACATCAAATATCTATATATAGTTAATTATTTCATATATTTTATATTAAATCATAATTATATCTTTGTGAATATACGGTCATTTTTGTGTTTTTGAAGTCTACTTCCTTAAGGAAAATTCCCAGTAGTGGGATTACTAGGTCAAAAGATGTGGTAGAATTGCATGTTTTATAGTCTTAAATTACAAAGTCAGTGAACGGTCAAAGACTGTACCATATTGTTCCATGTCACGCGTGCACAGAAGTGATGGCCACACTGGAAGTGGGCACATCACCTTCAGGAACCTGTGCTGTTGGCCGGTTTTTCTTCCAGAGTTAGAGTAGATCCCTTTCTGTGTCAAAAACCACACGATATAGTTGGCTGGCATTCCAGTCCCCTATTGTCGTTTCACCAATATGTGTCTGTAGACACAGAGTTACGCTGCAGTCTGGGAGTACTCAGGTACTGAGTCCAAGTGAGGGGCTGAGGAACACGTGTGTCCTCGCTCAGACTCCGCAGCAGGGGCTCCTGAGGGGGAGGAGGGCTCCCGCGCTGCTGCTCTGTCTCTGTCTCCTCTCTGCCTCATTTGTGTTTTGCTGAATATAGTTGCATTCAATATAGTTGCTCCACCATTTAGTGGTTTGATTATAAGTGCATTGCGATGGGGACTGGCTTACTGGACCTTTAGCCGAGGCAGTCCCTCTTTGTTCCGTGAGTAAATGTGAGTTTGAGTATCATTATGATTTGATTTTCTATTTGTCATTGCTAGAAATTGTGTTTTTCCTGTTTTCAATATCGAGTGCCAGCCATGAGACATATTTGTAACTTCCTACTTGTTTCCTAATTTGTAGCTTCACAGGTCTACATACAGGATATGGAAGAGATGATGTTTGAACGGGAAAACGCAGGTTTGTCATTATGTGTTTCTGTTTGAGGCACTGACCAAGGCTGTTTTAACCCAGGGTTAGTGACCCGTTCAGCTTCAACAGAGTACTCGTTATAATACTCATAACTGCTTTTGGTTTCCCAGATAGTTATAGAAATTTCTGAATATATTTTAATACGACATAGAGAAATGAGGACAAAAGCAGATGTGTTTCTCAAACCACCATTGTGATGTTGGTCTTTGTAGATCAGGTGCTGGAAAGAATATTTAGAGGTCACTGGGGCAGAATGATGGAGTCGAGTCAGACTAGGTGGGAACCCTAGTACTGCGCCTTCCTAGTTCTGACTTAGCAAATTATGGAACTTTATCTTAAATATTAAGTGATAATGATAGTATGTATGATACATGGTTGTGAAAATGAGAATGAATTGTAAATAAATTAGAATGATACCTAACAATGTGTTTGACAAAGGTGTATATTTTTTCTTTTTAGAGTCTGTTGAACCAATAATAGAGGATAAAAGAATCTACCATGACGCAGGTATGAGACGAATGTTGGCGTTAGATTTTAAGCGTCACTTAATGCTGTGCTGACATGGTACTTTTTCTTTCAAAGGAGACAAATAAGTAATTTTAACGTCTAATATGAAACTTGTTGCTTTGTAACAAAATTGGAGTATTTAAAGAATATCAGGCTTTCATATTTCACCTCACCTCTCACTGGTTCCATAGCAAAAGAGGATATTAATTCCTAACTATGCTATGGTGTCCCTAGCTTGATGCCAGTTGAAGAAATGTGTGTGAAGGTAATTTACCTGCCCTTGGCTCTAGTTGTTTTTGGACAGAGGCATTTTTCACTGACTGTGTGGACAATAACATTTAAAGAAATAGAATTTTGTTTTTGATATTAAGTTGTATTTTTTTTAGCTAAACAATTACACAACATGATTTATTTAATACCTACTTTGGTGTTTATTCTTTTTTGCAGATGACATAACATACCAAGACCATGATCAACAAGGTTTGAAAATGCTTCTTACCCCTTAAGCCACCTGCTTATTTTGAAATCTACTCATAGTTTGAGTGTATAGTATAGAAAGTAATGTTTTAAGCTACAAAACCATAACTCAGAACATCCAAATGAATGGTAGTTTCCAAAAATTTTACTTGGGGACATTTTTTACCTATTTCATTGGTTCTGTCATTGGTTAAATAATTTCTTAAATTCTTTGTGGGCTGCCTTAGGAAACAAACAGTTTAAATGATTCAAGAAAACTTGAATTACTTTACAGTCATAACTGTCTTTTGACTAAAATATGTCTTGCGTTAGTTGAATGAAACATTGGTCAGAGTTTAGCTACTCTAGCTGCTTCTACAGGTCAGTCCTACTCGCCAATAAAGGTGACTGATCTGCCAGTGTGGAGAAAGGTGTAGAATTTCATTCCAGGGTTAATGGCAGCATGGAGTAAATAACTCTGGCAAAGGTGTGGCACATATAGTGCTACAGTGGCCTCTCAGTGACCTTGGCAAGAACTGTTTTTGATGGAAAGAAGCTAGACAACAGTAATTAGACGTTGTCTCTGCTCTTGAATTCTAGGGCCAGTATTGTGTTATAAGAGTTATGCAATGCTAAACGTTTCCTTTTTTGTGTGTTTTATAGTATATGAAACATTGGAAAATGACGGGATAGAACATTCAGGTAAGCTTTTTTTCTAAGCAGATGTTTTCCCCTTGTATTTGTTAAATTTCATATAACTTGTGGAACAAAGATAGCTGTAGTAAGAAATAAAAGACATTTTCAGGTCACTAAGGAAGGAATTGGATATTGTCAATATATATTTGTTCCCTACTTATGGTACAAGTTTTATATCAATAGGGGTAATAGCCTATTTGATGTACTCTTTGAATATGATTTGGGAGTTAAAAGTTGATATGCTGGTATAAATATTTGTGAGTCTCTCTATAAGAAACCCTGGTCAAAAAAGAGCCAAATTTAGGTCTCTGACTGGCTATAAGTTAATCCAGGGACCTTAAAGTAGTTGGGTTAATGTTAAATGTGTTTGGAGGGATTTTTTTGTTTGTTTTTTTAGATAATGCTGTAGAAGAGTCAAACATGATTTTAGAAGGTAAGTTAATCTTACAGAGTTGGTTTTACTTTTCATATTAAAATATCTTTATGTAGTCAACAAGTATTAACAGAGTGCTATTAAATCTCTACAAAATACTCAGAGTAGGAGGATAGGAATGAGTAAGACAGAATTTCTGTTTTCACTGGGGTTGACATTCTAGTAGCTACACAGATTATGAAGTAATTAAAGGTTAAACAAAGTGCAATAACAAAAACAACAGGATAATAGAAAATAACCAGGTAGAGTGAGTGGGGGTTACTTTAAATTTCATGAGAAGGGGTTAACCCTGGACAAAAATGGGTTGAAAGTTGAGTCCTTTATGTTATTCAGCTGGGAAATTTTTTTTTTGAAAGGAAAGGGATGATTTCTGGAAATGAACGTTATTGCACATTTTGACACAACTTAGATTCATACCCCTTTTGACAGTTCGTATAGTTCTGTCATGTTGTTTCAGTTGTTCCTTGCAGTAGATACCAAAGAGAAGATAGGAAAAAGGTCTCTGCTGATTTTACCAAGAACTGATATGGGAGTGAGGTCAGGCAGCTAGCAGTGTGAAGTTGGTATTCATCCAAGCTGGGGCCTGCTGTTGACTCTGGAGCCCATGGACTTGAACAACTGCCACAGGGACAGTCATGGGGGATTTCGCTCATAGAATGACCCTCAGAACTCACTTAGGAGCTACCAATCATCTACTGCTTTTGAGCTTGGTTGGGCAGAGTAGATAATAGGACAAGTGACTGAAATGGGAGCAGATGAGGAGGGGTGTGGGGAATGGGGGATCCTGGACCTGCCCTCATTGCTCCTTAGGGGACAGGAGAGACGCCTGTACTGTTGCACTGGGACCACTGTGCTCCAGCAGGTTCGGTTCTGGGGAACAGGCTGCACTAAGCTCGGATTTTCTCCCACCTCCCGTGAGTTCTCTGTGAAGAATCTGGCTAGCTGAGTCTGAGTTTCTTATTCAATAAGAATTAGAAAGCGGAAACCTGAACTTTCTAGGGAGAACTCCACCCACCCCACCCCACAAATACTATTCCTGTAAAAGAACTAACGTCACAATGTGCCCCTTGGCCCTGCCTCTCTTGTTTTGGAAGTAGTTTTCCCCTAAGACTCGGGCAGCGTGATCGGCCAGTAGAGGACACAGAGGCTGTTAGGGGCGGTCCTTCTGGTGGGCAGGGGCTCTGGACTGTGTGCCTCCAACCCAATCTGCAGTTCCTATGCTTCTGCTGCAGCACCTGTGTGGACAGGGAGAGGGAACTGGCCATCACTGTTACCTGCCCACCAACCTTCTCTCTTTCCCAGTCTTCCCTTAGCTTGGCTGGTTGCGTCCATATTTGCTTGGGTTCCCGAATGAGATGTGGTGTCATCACTGAGTGCTCCTCACCCTGTGTCTCTATAGCAAATTCCAGGTCCAGCATTTCTCACATCCATTCTTTATAGCTCTAGTGATCTTAGCTCAGGCATCAGTCCCTCATCACGTTCCTGGACAATGACGGTAGCTTTCTAGCTAGTCTTATGAACTCATGTGTCTCCTTCACGTCCATCCTCCATATTGCTGTTAGGATAATCTCTTCAAATGTACAGATCTGGCTCTCTCACGCCTATGCTAACACCCTTCTGTTCTCCCCTGTCTGTGTCAGTGGGATGACTTTCTGCTGCAGGTTACAGAAAACCAAACTTGAGAGTTGGCTTAAGCTATAAAGAGACAGGAGACAAATCAGCCAGGGCCTGAGAGAACCCAGTTAGGAATTTGGAAAATATTCTAAGTACAGTGAGAATCTGTAGTAATATTTAAGTAAGATATCGCATGGTCTGACTTATGTTTTGAAAAATTACTTCCACTTCTAGTTAGAGAATGGATTGGATAGAGCAAGAATAGAAGCGAAGCACCCTGTTAGGAAATGATTGGATGCTAATTAGGGAAAGGATCCTGGTGGCCTGGAGTAAGATCGTGGCAGTGGAAATGGAGGCGAAGTTCTGAGCTTGCGATGATACTTTACAGTTACAACTGATGGAACTTTCTGATGTTCGTGAAGCAGAGAAGAATAAAGAGGGCCTTTGGTCTGGTTTGAGTAACTTTGGGATGTTGGAGCCATTTGCTGAGAAGAAAACTAGGACTTAAAGGAGCTGGTTTAGGAAGAAAATCAAAGAGTGTGTGTTATATTTTGAGTTTGGGAATTGTGAGATGCCCAGGTAGAGGTGTCAGGTGGGGAGCTGGTTATCCTAATCTGCACCAGATGGAGCTCTGAGGGTGTGTAAGCGCCCTAGTGGTGAGGGCGGTGTTCACTTTATGGATGCAGTTAGATCGCTGTGGAAGTGTGCGCAGAGAGGGAAGATGAGCCGTTCCAGTCTGAGCTGTCAGGAATCTGACATTGTGAGGTTTGGCGGAGCAGGAACAACTGGGCAGGAGGAAAACCAGTAGAGAAGACGTGAAAGAGCAAAATGAATGAGGAATACATTCCATGCTGCTGCCATTGCATTTCACAACCGAGAACATGTCGGTTGCATCTGGCGATGTGGAGGCTGTTGGTGATCTTAGGAAAGGCTATTTGAGTAAGTTGAGGGAAGCAAAAGCCATACTAAAGTAGGTTAGCAAGAAAAATAGGCTGTATCAGTAGGCAACTCTTTCAGGCTGTGCTGATAAATTAATTCACTGTTTCTTTTTTTTTAAATCCTCTTGTTGCATCATTATCAACTTTGTTAAATGTACATTTTTCAGGATAAGCTTATGAAAATTTATCTTGTAGCAGCAATAAGGCTTTCTTAGTATTATAACATCAGTGGTGAAAATAACAATGGAATTCATACATTGTAATGCATACATTTTTTTCACATGTACCTAAAATGACAAAAGTAAAAGAAATCCTGAGAAAGAATATTGGTAATGTTGGTAAAGTTCGAATATGTCTCTCAATTATTAACAAAATAACAAGTCCATCCCAACATAGAAAGCTAGTAAAAACACTCAAGATGCTGCCACTAGAAGAAGGAAATATGCCAGAGTATTAAGAATGGTCAGTGAGAATGTGTGATTTTTTTGTTTCCTTTTTACTTTTGTGTAATAAACTGTTTATACATCTTCTACTTTGAGCATGTATCATTCTTAATCATTAGAATCAAATTAATTCCAAGACAAAAAATGATTAAAATAGCTGCATAAGTATTTTGAGTTTTACAAAATGCTATTAAAAATTCCTTCTTTTGACCATAGCCTGTTCCAAATCTTAAGGCACAAAAGGAAAGCTGATATAACTTTGTCTCTAGGTTAGGGTAATGTCACATGTGTTGTTAGACACGAAGATTTTAATATGTGATGTGATTTTATACAGTGAATCAGATCAATATATCATTATAAGCCACTGGGTAGTAACATCTCTAAAGTCTCTCTAGTTGTAAGTGGTTGAAGCCATTGGGGAAAAAGACAGCATGTTAAAAATCCGTAGCCATATTTTTGGCTAGTCTTAGAATATGTTTTCTTGAATAGTGTTTTTCAGAATACTTTCATGAGGATAGTGATTTATTTTTAAGATTTTATTTCAATTTAATTTCTTTGTGTTATGTCATTCACTTACAATTAGGGTTGTGAGTTAAAAAAAAATTTCAAGAAGAAACAGGATGCTTTGAGTGTCTTTCCTTAGCTTTCCTATCAAGTCATACAGAATTGTGGTGAAAACCTAGGTTTTAGTTTTAGTTCATATCTCTGCCAGGCAGTGAGTTTGAGGTTAGTCAGTTAGGCAGATAATGTTGTAGAGCCTATTATACAGAACACTTGAAAGATAGAAAACATTTTGAGAAGTTATACTAACCTTTGTTGTGATGGTGTAAAAACCTAATGTTTTTCTAATTATTGCAATTGAATCTCCTCCTAAAAATCTAAAAGAATCACCGTAACTTAAATACAAACAATTTGTATTTTAAACACTGGTCAGCAATATGTAATGGATTGTAATTTTGTTGTTTATTTTAGAAGTACGTGTGCCCCCAGTGGAACAACAACAGGAAATACCCCCAGGTACGACATTTTGTTAGATGTTTGCGATTTTTTTTTTTGTTTAATTTCATATATGCTGTTGATATTCTGAACACTAACTGTGTGAAATAAATCTATGAAGAGTAAACGCCCTGATAGAGAAGGATTAAGTTTACCTGAATTGAAATAGAAAATTTACCATGTTTTGATTAGGTGAACCAAAGTAATGGAAAGAATACACATCAGATTCAGTCTAGTCCGTATTTGTTGAGCTAGAATTTTAGGAGTAGCAGTGGTCAAATCACCATGTGATTTTTTGCCATTGTAGATGGCAGTACAAGTTAGTTTTTTATTTTCTTACTTTTTTTTGACTGACAGGCTATGTGGTGGATGATATGGAATCAGAATTGCCATAAGATGAAAGCTTAACAGGACATAAATTTGTGACATAACTCATCTTTTTCCCATTCCCTGTCTTCCTTGTGAGCTCAGCCTGCCTAAGACTTGTTAGTACCCACAGTCTTTCCTTTCAGCCCACGCGTTAGCCCACATCTCTGCTTTTCCTTCCTTCCCCTGCGCGTCCCTCTCGTCATCAGTGAATTTGAAGAGCGGGAGAGTCATTTTAACCAAGGCCTGAGCTTCCCTGTGTATTTGGGAGATCACATCAGCTATACCTGCAATCAGATATTAAAATACTAGCCTCCTACTCTGGTAGTGGGAAAAGGTATTTTATTTAGGGAGGGTTTGCCCGCACATCTTCCCCAAGCACATTTCTTCTTGCTTCTATGTTTTATTTCCATTGTGTGTGTGTGTGTGTGTCATTTATTGGCTCAATTTTTACTCATATTTTTAACACGATGCTGAATGTGAATTTTGTAACAGTGCTGTGCGTTAACTACTGTTACTGATTTTGATAGAAATAATTGTGTCTGCCAAAATTTATTGACTACTAAATTACCAGAAAAAAGAAACACTTTTGTAAAGACTATTTTTATTTATACCTCAGCTCATCTTTGTTTATTTAACAACTAGGATATATTTAGGTTTTGATAGTTGTCATACTATGTACATTTATAAAAACACTATTAACAAGTTCTGACAAGAACCGCATTGTTGGTGTTACAATGTAAATGAAAAAGAAATCGATGGAGAAATCGATCTTTTCCGTGATGACTGTTGGGCAAAAATGTGTGTGTGTATGCGATATTTGGTGTTCAGAGGATGCACACAGCACAGAAGGTGATTGTTCTGGTCTGCTTTCATAGTTCCCTCTGTATTATAGATGATACACTGCAGAACACCTTGTTCTAGCTTGAGGCACAGCAGGTTACTGAATTTTGCATTCCTTTAGAGAAACTTGTTTTATAAGTATTCCTAAAAATAAGGGGTTTCTACAGCATTGACTTTTGTCCAGTTACAGTTTGTATTTTTTGTTATTGGTCTAACTTTAGTGAAGGTATGAAAGGTAATATGATTTTCTGACCAAAATATTCTATGCTTTTATTTCCATGTTTTATAAAATAAGCCCAAGAATTTCCTTGGAACATAAATATAAAATGCTAAGTAGTCAGAGTGCTGGAATAAGGTGCTTTCTTAGATGAGATATTTAAAAACTGAAGCACATAAAAATGAAAATTTGATTACTATGACTATTCCTGACACATAATAAGTTCCTAGTGAATGGTGGCTATTATTGCTTAGTAATTAATTAGCCTGATCTTTGAAGTGGATCAAGAGAAGCTAAATTCTGAGAAACCTACTTAAGAAGTTATAACCTGTAAAATTCTGATCGACTCCACGCAGTTGTGGTTTGACCTTGCCAAAAGACAATGTAAAGTTAGTGATAGTTATTTTTACTGATTGTACTTAGTTTGCTTATTTCTATTATTTTCTCAGTCTTTATATTATAATTTCTTTACTCTTCAACTTTATAACAATAGTCTTGGCCATTTTGTACAGTAGACTGACTGCTTTTGTAATAGTGTTTAAATATGTGTGTGAAGGGGAAGCTGGGATGGCTCAGTGGGTTAGGCGCTCACTTTGCAGCCCCTGGGACCGAGGATTGAATCCCGGCCCCGGCCCGTGCGGACTCATATGCTGAACTGGGGAGTGCCCCCACTTCAGTTCTCACCGGTGCGAGACCCCGGCCCAGTTTCTGCCCTGCGCAGCCCTGCTCCCACCTGTGGAATGAAACTATGTGGAAAAACTAATGATGTGCAACTATGGAGACTGTTCTGGGCCCTCCCCCTTCTCTCTGTCTTTGACTGTATCTCTCTCTCTCTGTCAAAAACAATAAATAAATCTTAAAAAATAAATAAATAAGTAAATAAGTAAATAAATAAATATGTGTGTGATTGCAGAAACTGTGGGCACACGAGTTGTAGGGCCTGTCTTAATTCTTTTATTCAGTGGACAATGCAAATTGAGGACTTATGCAAAATGCCGGATATTAGCTCATTTTTTTCCTGGCCCTCAGAATTTAATGATTACTTTCCCAGATCATTCTAAGACTATGTCATACAGTCTTAATATTGAAGTCAATAAAAATATATTTACCGTTGTGATAGTTTCATGGAGCAGGAACTGTCTAATTTACCATTGTGTCCAGCCACACACTTGGGGATGATGGATGCTAATATTTATTAAGCATTATCTAGGTGCTCTTCTAAGCACATGGCACGAATGAACTCATTTAATATTTTCAGTAGCCCAAGAGGTAGACATGCTGTCATCCCCATTGTACAGATGGGAAATTGACACACAGCATGGCAGAGTAACCTGGCTTAGGTCACAGAGCTGACGAGGATAGAACTGAGATCGATCCTCCTCTTCTGGCTCCAGAGTTCACACGCTCAGCTGCTGTGCGCTGGAGGATTTTAAATGAACGAAGGCCGAAGAACTGATAAGTTCTGAGGGATGTTTTGGTCTGATAAAACTGAAGATATATTCTTCGTATTTTTCTCTTAATATACGTTAGTATATCATTTAGCACTCAGGAATGTTTAAGATTAGGTATGATTCATTGTAAAAAAGTAACTTGTCCAGTGGTTTAAATGTTACTGTGTTGTGTTTGTATTTGTGAATTTATAAGAGCTTTGCTGGGTAGCCTCTTGACAAGGATGCAAAAAGTCAGTCCTAAGAATGGCTCATCCTGATAGTAAAAATCAGTCATTCAGATTGCCAGATTTTTTAAATGGATTTTGGAATTCCTGTTTCTGTAGTGGGTATTATATTTTTTTCAAACTCATATTTTTATTTGAAATCACACAGCCTATCTAGCAATATGGCAGCATAAATATATGTAGCACCAAGAGAATGATTTATAGAAGAATTACTTAGGAAAATCATCAGGTAGAAATTCCTGCCAAATAATACTTGAAAACCATTTGACTAACAGTTCCATCAAGAGTTTTTCTGTCATAACATGCCACATACACACAGAGAAAGATATTTATATATTCTGTGATTATAACTATGTTGTCCAAAATGGAGCTAACGCTTGTGATTCATCTCACTGCTGACTGTCCTAGCAGTGGTGATAATTTCCCTCCGTTGCACGTCCAGAACGCCTCTGCTGTCACCGGCATTTTCTAACACTGATCGGTAAGGCCTATAACCAGTTTTAGGATGGCAGCATCAGAGGTCTTAGCCTATATAATAGGCGCCTAATATGCATATTGTTGTTACTGATTTGATTATTTATTCAAGAGATACATATTGAGCAACTACTATGGTACAGGCTCTGCAATGGGGCAATAAAGATATGCTATCCACACTACAGTGCAGGGGTGTCCAACCTTTTGGCTTCCCTGGGCCACATGGGAAGAAGGGTTGTCTTGGGCCACACATATAATACACTAACATTAAAGATAGCTGATGAGCTAAAAAAAAAAATTGTAAAAATATTCATAATGTATTAAGAGAAAGTTAATGGATCTGTGTTGGTCTGCATTCAAAGCCATCCTGGCTGCATGCAGCCGCGGGCCACGGATTGGATGAGCTTGCTGTGGTACCTGTCGCATGGAGGTTCCCAGTCTCGTGGGTGTACAGCTGAGTATAATGACCAGTCTGAAGTCATAACTTCTCAGTGGTATACAGGGCAGCACACAGAATGAGGGATAACTAGCCCAGTGGGATGGAGGGTGAGGTGAGGCTTCCCACATGTCCTGTTAGAGCTGAGTTTGGAAGTGTTGATAGACGTGATGGGAGCTAGCAGGTGGGGAGCAGATGAAGAAATGCTTACAGAACAAAGACCAAGACAGTGTGCCACATAACGGTGTCAGAAGACAAGGCGGAGAAGAAGGCAGGTGTCTCCTTTTGGTGTGTCCCGTATATGATGATTAGAAATTGGAATTTGGGCCTAAAAGTGATAGGAAACCACTGAAATATTCAAGTCAGAGGAGTCCTAAGGTCAACCCCACTTTTGAAAAGAGCAGTCCCGCAAGGAGGTGACTAGTAAGGAGCAGATGTGTTGATTGATCTAAGCCAGAACTGGGGGAGCCCGAACCTGGGTAGAGGAATGGAGAGGGGTAGAATTGGAAATTTCTAACTCATAGAAATTAGAGGTGCAGTAATGATGAGAGGGGGCTATGGTGGCATAGAGTCAAGGATGACTCCTGAGTTTCTGACCTGAATGAGTGAGTGATGGAACCTTAATAGAGATGTAGAAGGCAGGCGGAAGCAGAGCGTCATCAGGAGGTGACCGGCCTGCAGTTGGAGATGCTGGATGTGCCACTTGGTGATGGCTTCTGAGTTGTCCTTAAATACTTAGGAGCTCATGTTTGAGTCATTTGAATTGTAACTGAGCTTTAGTTTATTTCCCTTATTATCAGTACTCATTATACTCTGAAAAACTTACCATGGTCTCACGGTAGTTTTGATTGCATGGTTACAGAAATGCTTATACCTCTTTTTTTAAAAGATTTATTTTATTGATTTTTGACAGAGAGAAACAGACAGAGAGAGACAAAGAGAAGAGGGAGGGTCCAGAGCAGTCTCCATAGTTGACAGCATTAGTTTTCCATATAGTTTCACTCCACAGGTGGGCACAGGGCTGCACAGAGCAGGAACCGGGTTGGGAGCCTCCTGCATGGGCCCCGGCAAGAACTGAACTGGGGGCACTTCCCAGTTCAGCATATGGTTCCGCATGGGCCGGGGCCAGGATTCGATCCTGGGTCCCCGGGGCTTCAAAGTGAGCGCTTAACCCGCTGAGCCATCCCAGCTTTCCCGTTATTCCTCTTAACGGTCTAATTTAGCTCATTGATAAATTCTAAGAGAACCTAAAGTCAAACTTGTTTTACAAAACGTTTTCTATTGAGGTGTAATTTACACACAGAGCAGTGACTGTCGAGCATGAAGTTTGACGAGCTTGAACATGTGTAACCATACATGCACCCACTACTCACGCAGGATGCTTCTATAATAGCACCCCAGATAATCTCTCCCTTGTTCCCCACTCAGTAACACCCCACCACAGGTCACTGTTGTGACATGTCATCAGAGATTGGTTTGCCTACTTCTGCATTTAAGTAAATAGAACCATAAGTAAATGCACACACAAATACATATATAATTTTTTGTGACTCATTTCTGTCACTCAACATCCTGTCTTTGAGTTTGATCTACTTTGTTATGTAAAATAGTTTGATCTTATTCATTACTTACTATAAATATACATTTTAAAAAGTCAGTTCTGCATTGATGGCTATCATGACTGTTTCCAGTTTTTAGCTATTATGAAAAAAGCTATAAATATTGATGTACGTGTCTTTTGGTGGATATAAACATTCACTTTATTGGGTATAGGGTAGTATACATATAATTTCTGATTACTTTACAATAGCACAAATAATTCTGCTTAGCCAACAATTTTTGGTTACACATAGACACATACACATATGTGGATAGGTAAATGGATGGATAGATGATAGACGAGGGAAGGAGGGAAGAAAGGAAGGAAGGAAAGCTTTAGAAAATATATAAAAAATTGACTGGGCCTTTATGTGTATCAGCTCATTTTTCTCTAATTATAACAGATCAGATACTATGACACTAAAATAAATCAGATACTAAAGTTTGGAATGAGAAAATACTTGCAAAAAGTTGGACAGGAGTGAATTTTACTTCTTTTAAAATCCTGTATGCATTTTTGTTTGTTTGTTTGTTTGTTTACTGACCATTTATTTATCTATTACATTAAAAATTGGCAGAAAATTATTAAAGTAATATATTTTAACTGCCTAAATTTGCTTTTCAAATAGCAAACTTGATTTTTTTCTCTACTATGTTTCCTTTTAATACACTGAAAAACATTAATGGGAGCAAGAAATTAATGCTTATATGTCTCAAAAGACTGAAATTCTTAAATTCAGTTATAATATTCAGATACTCTAAGGAACCTCAAATTTTCATCAACAGCTTTGCATGGTATCCAGGAATTTGTATAGGTAGTTAATCATTCTGTTATCAAGTCGCCCTTAAAAACAACAACACAAAAGCAAAAAAGCCTTTACTTCTGTTGGTGGTTTCTTTAAAAAGTCAAATGAAAATGAAGCAATTTCCCAGTCTATGTCTAGTTGGTCCTTTAATTTAGATTTCCCCTTATTTTTGCAGATACTTAAAGCTTCAGAAAGACTGCCCCCACTACCACGGGAGGACCAGCCTAACCATACGCTCCAAAAGATGGCTGTGATAGATCTTGTGAAGTAATTACTGAGCAGACCAAGATCTGTGCGAGTGAACACTAAAGATGTTTTGAATGAATCATAGTCCACTGGCATTTTAGTGTATTTTTTTTAGAAACAAAAATTAACATGTACTGTTACATTCCTGCATGTCCTTTTGGATAGCATTAGTGACTCCATTTCATTTCTTTTGTGTGTGTGACACAGCTTTTAGTCGTACCTGCATTGATATGTGTTTTCCAGATAACTCTTCATATTTGTATCGATGATGTAGCAGAAATTGTGTTGGCAGGGTTTTCATATATATTATTGGGAATGTACACTGACTGTTGGGCTGACTTGTGCATTAAAGCTGTTGAAGTACTTTGCGTTAGCACTCTTCAAGACACTAAGAGGTCATCATTAGCTGTGAAGATTCGAGTTGTGTGTATCTGCACTGATGTCCTACGAGATGTCTCCGTTAGCTTCGAGTATTCAGGGTAAAACTTTGAGGTTCCCGTAGCTTTTAGCTTGTTAAAAAGAAAAAAAATAATATTTCAGTGAAAGTTTTAAATTATCATGGTTAACTTATTTTTCAGAATGAGAGGGAAAAACTAAAACCCCTTAAAAAAAAGGAATGGCCTGGCATGTCATGCAAAAATGCTTTTTGACACCAAGTTAATCATGCCATACTGTCTTCCATTCAGGATTTGTTTAAATTTTGGAAAATCCGTATCAACTACCGGTGCATAACTTACAGAGCTTCCTGACTTTGCTGATTCAGTGATGCCCTCACAGCGCTCCAGACAGTGCAGGGCTCTTCCTGAGGCCAGTCCCTGCGGCCTGCGGCTGGGCTGATCTAGGAGGTGTGAACGCGCTCACACGGCCAGATGCCTGCTGCTGTCTCTCAGCCTCAGAGCTTTGTCATTTCTACACCAAAGGGCCTCTTTCATTTTTAAGGTGGTTTATTTGTGGCTCAGAAATGCTTGCTGTGATGAAACTATTCATTTGTTGGCAAAGAAGGTAGCTGCAGCATCCTTTTGAAAGGACCCTGAGCTGTATAAAAAAGCTGTAAGAAGTGGTTTCATTTTCGTGTCAGGAGTGGCTCTTCATTAAAGTTAACGTTATTTTAAGATAACGTGACTTTTTTTGTTTTGTTTTTTGTTTTGCTTTCAGGGATAAAAATCAAAGAGACTTTATATTTTGTCATTATAGATCACATTGATAATGTAGTTTAAGTTATGCATGCTGACCCAATGTGTAGTGAAATCCCAAGAAATACGTAAGAAAAGCAATAATTTTCTAAGGCTGTGATATGGGAACTTCTCAAATTCTAATAAAGCTGTTAAGTCATATTGTGAATTATATACTTGATCTTAACCAAAAGGCCAAGAAGCCATGATATTGTGAATTATAGATCACTACTTTTTATAAAGCCATATTTTTTAGGGAACTTAAGAGTGACATGGAACAGATAAATGAGTACAATAAATTCTAGTGGGTTTTTGTACATAATCATCTCTAGAACCCTAGAAATAGTGAATTTGTTAAGCTGTGGTCAACTTCAAATACTTTTTACTTCCAGATATCTGAATTAATGAGCCTTGTCTTTACAAATATATGTCAAGCTGAGCAACATCAGTGGATTTTCTAAAAATTATATAAATGTCTGCTCTTTAATGTTGAGTGCAATAAAATGCAAAAGAATTCTTCTCTATGTCATTATTCTGAAGTATTATTTTTTATTTTGTTACATAATAAAGTCAGTTTATTTTATCATTTTATATTTACTGGTATTTTAGAATATTAAAGCATTTTTTGATTACTAAAATCACAATGGAGTGCCTTCAACCCCTTCCCACCTTATTTCTAGTGTGTAATGTTTATTTTGTTTAACATTTACTATTTTGATGCATTTCCAAGGGTAGGATTTCAATGAAATAGCCCCTGTATCCATCCTTGGCAGGTTTTTGTTCAGTCCCAGTAGTTGGGGTAGTTCCCCACGCCATCCCAACTCCTCTGTACTTTCCTAATTCTCCATGACCGTCGTCCTACAAAGATGCTAGTTTCATTTTGGTTGAGCTTCTGGGGTTCTAGAAAGTATTATTTTTGCCAACATGCCTAGAAGAAACAATTAAAATAAGACTTGAAACTAAGGGTGAGCTGACTCACATTCACTGCTGAGTGCGTCATGTGTGTTAGGGAGTTGAGTTTTCCCCGCTGATGGGGGTTCTCCCTGCTTGCAGACAAAGAACTGAGGCTCAGAGAGGTTGAACTGCCTTCCAACTCCAACCCAAGGCCATTTCCTGGTATTTTGAGTGAATTTGTGGGCCCCAGATAATGGATTGCTGGGGGATGTGCAGGCATTGCTGATACCTCTAGAGAGAGGTTCTTGAGATTTTTTTTTAATTGTTAAATTTATTGGGGTGACATTGGTCAGCAGTATAGTTTCCAGATGTACAACCCTACATAACATCACCTATGCATTGCATTATGTGCTCACCATCCAGAATCAGCTCTCCTTCCATCACCATATATCTGGTGCCCACTCCCAACTACCCCACCCACTCTCCCTCCCCCCTCCCCCCTTACCCTCAAGTAACCCCCAAACTATTGAGTGTATCTGTAAGTTTTTGTTTCTTTGTTACTTTCAGTTTTATAATCCACCTATAAATGAGGTCATACGTTTCCTGATTCTTTCAGTCTGGTTTATTTTGCTTAATAAGATGGTTTCAAGGTCCATCCATGTTGTCACAAATGACTGCATTTCATAGTCCTTGAGATTTTTGATGCTTCTCTTCAATCCTGTGTCTCTGATGCCTCAGAGTATATCCCATTAATTGCAACACTGCCTAACCTTGTGACAAGGAGGTTATAGTTAATAACAGGGGTGTCAAACTGGCGGCCCGTGGGCCGCATGCTGCCCCCGAGGTAATTTTTTGTGGCCCACGATGCTCTGAAATAAAATGAAAATAGAAAAAATTGTTATGAAGAAAATAGTGCTTAGGGGAAATGGAGGCAATACTGTACACACAATTCCCTCATTAACCCTTTAACTACTGAAGATGAGTATACACGTGGCCCAGTGCCTTTCCTGGGGGCCTGTGGGCGTGTATAAACGCGCTGACTCAGTTCCAGCGATGTTTGTAAATGTGATGTGGCCCGTGTGAATCTTGACTGTTGCACCAAATGGCCCGTGTTTTAATTGAGTTTGACACCCCTGGTTAATAAGATCAAGCCGATTTTTTTTTAATCTTGGATACCTCCTGCAGCTCTGGCCAGAAATCTGTGGCAGCCAAATTCATGAAGCCCACGCTGCAAAAGTCAAGACCCACACTTCTCCAGTCTTCATTTCTTTTTCCGGAAAGGTAGAAAATGGCCCCGTGGAAAGCTCACGTGCTTTGATGTAAAGCGCTGACCTTGAGAACTTGATGCTCTCTACTGTCTCAGCCTCGGCTTCCTCATTTGCACAGAGAGGGAGAAGACCTTCTCCCACAGGTTGTTGGGGACAAGAAGCGTATGTCACATGCTTAGTACGAAGCCTGGCACACTGTAGCCTCCAAAGTTCGTTCCCCGTCTCTCACCTAGGGCTTCAAAGGAGAAAAATGCTTGACCTATGAAAAGTCCTCCCTTGCATCAGAAGCCTCTTCAGATTTACTTCCCTCCAAAAAGTGAAATGTTATATGTGAATGAAGGTAGGAAATAGGACCAAAAAATCAAGTGATCCGTGATTGCATCCCTGTTCCCACCTTGGTCAGCACCCACACACTCTTGTGTCTACTGTGGGGAGAGGACAGAGTCTGATTTTTGTCTCCCAAATCACCCCATGCCAACACATACGTGTACACACATGTTCTTACAAATACCCAAAGACTACGTAAGTGCCTCCTGGGACTAGAATCTATTGGTCTGCCTTGAAAATTCACTAGATACTAATCTGTACTAAACAGTAGGCCAGATGGAAGGTTATATATAAATGTACACGCTTGTTTAGAAACGCATGAGCAGGCCATGTGCTGTTGTTTTCCATGCAGGATGGATGTTCTTAGGCGGCTGCAGGTTCTTGGTGGACTTCACTGTGCTTGGTAACCCCGTTTGTGGGAGACACGCTAACTGTGATCCTCTTAGTGAAAGGCAGGCCAAGGTGGGTTCAGGCCCATTTCAGCTCCTCAGCAGGTGAGCTACAGCACACCTGGTCTCAGAGCAGGCACCTCCCGTGGCTCACCTGTGTATGTGTGAAGTCCTTAGAGACGTGAGACCTGTGTTCCCAGGAGTGACCTACTGCATTCCTTTAAAGCAGTGGTTCTCAACCTTTTGGGCACCAGGGACTGGTTTCATGGAAGACCATTTTTCCATGGACCTGGGGTGGGGGTTAGGGGGATAGAGAAGCACATGCACAGTTCACAATAGGGTTCATGCTTCTACGAGAATCTAATGACCTCACTGATCTGACAGGAGGCAGAGCTTGGGTAGAAATGTGTGCAGTGGGGAGCAGCTGTAAATACAGATGAAGATTCGCTGGCTCACCAGCTGCCTAACTCCTGCGGTGTGGCCTGGTTCCTAACAGGCTATAGACTGGGGGTTGGAGACCCCTACTTTAAAGCATGCCATGCCTATTATAAAGCAGTCTTACTTTCTTAGGAGACAGTAAAAATTCTAAGCAAGCTTTCATGTGGGACTCTCCCCACCCATTTGCCTTGTGCTCAGAGGCACTTAGAGATAGTGGAGGTGGTTCTCACCAACTCCAGTACACATGAGCGTGTATCTAGGACCAATCGCTGTTCCTGCTCGGTGACTGACGAGGAATTCAAACGAGTCCAATCTTAACATTGTATAACAGATTTTGTGTGTAACGAATTCAGGATTTAGGAAAATTGAGTTGTTTGCCCAGAAATATTTTTTGTAACTTACATTAACTTGAATTTATTGAAATATAGTTCTATATTTTAAGATATTGAATGGTGACTTTCACAGTTCTTATTTTGTTTTGTCTTTACTTTTCAGAGACAAATAGGAAAACAGATGATCCAGAACAAAAAGAAAAAGGTGAGATTATCAAATAACCAGTCTTTCAAATATACAAATGAAAAAGTCATAATAGCATTCATAATCAAAAATGATGATTTTATTTTAGATCACTAGTTAAATTGCCACTGGGTTTATTATTTCAGTGATTTTTTTCAGTAAACATTTATTAATATTCTACTTCTGGAGCTAAAGTTCAGGAGAGAGAATGCTTGGCCTCTAATCCTAGTTTTGCTGTTTGTCTATGTGTCCTTGAGAATTAACCTCTATGACTCAGTTTTCTCTTCTGTCATATGGGAATAATATTACCAACTTCAGAAACCATAAGAGTATTGTTTCCACAATAGCAATTATGTGAAAATACATGTAAAATGCTTAAAGCAATGTCTAGCATAGGCAGAGCATTTATGAAATTTTAAATATTATTTATTGTCACCTATGTTGGTAACTGCTAGGTATAAAGATCCAAAGATTACCAAACACAGTATCTTTTTTCAAGGAACTCCAAGTTGTTGGAAAGAAGGACATGCAAACAGTTAAAAAGAAGTATCTCTGCCTCCCAAGATTACAAAGGCATTCTCATAAATTTCATAGCCCAGTACCATTTTAATTTAACTCTCATAAAAGTTCCTAATCTTAGATTGAGGAGCTATTTTTCAAATTCAAAAAGGGGATGCTGGGATGGCTCAGTGAGTTGAACGTTTGCCTTATAACCCCAGGATCTGAGGATCAAGTACCAGCCCCAGCCCGTGAGGACCCGTACGCTGAACTGGGGCATGCCTCCCCTATGGGCGGCCCCCAGTTCAGTTCCCAGCCTGTTAGGCCCCACATCCACCTGTTAAATGAAACCATGTCAAAACTAACGATGTACAACTATGGAGACTACTCTGGACCCTCCCCCACTTCTCTCTGTCTCTCTTTGTCAAACAATAAAGTAAATCTTAAAAAAAAATTTTTTTTTTAATTATACAAATGATCACAGTATAGTGGTTGTACTCTTAGTGTCAATTGAATGAGAAAATCTTCAGTGATTGAACATTATTACACTTTGATCAATGCCTTTAACTTGTAGTGATGGAAGCAGTGTCTGCGTTGAAAAGATATGGGACACATAAGTACAAGTTCTAACGCGCTCAGTACGTAAATAATATGTGGTGAGCATACGGAGTTACTGGTCTCTGGCCATAATTTTGTAGCCCTTTGGAACTAGGCATCTAGCTCATGCATTTCCTTTTTCTGACTGGTTATTTTTAATTTTTTTTTATCAAAGTTATATAGAGATTTTAAAAGTTATGACTTAAAGAAAAAGTACTAATAGTCTTCTACATACTACTATCTGTCCATTAATCCCACTTCCAGCTCTTATTTCCTCTAAGCCAGGGGCGTCCAACCTCTTGACTTCCTTGGGCCACATTGGAAGAATTGTCTCAGGCCACACAGAAAATACAGTGACATTAATGTTAGCTGATGAGCTAAAAAAATAAAATAAAGGACACAAAATATCTCTTAATGATTTAGGAAAGTTTACGAATTTGTATTGGGCTACATTCAAAGCCTTTCTCGGCCTCATGCAATCCGCTCTAGTACTTACCTCCATGTGTCTACGTGGCTTGTTGATTCTCCCTTTTCTCCTCCATACTGGAAACTCTTGGTTGACTTTTGTATGTGGAAGACTGGGGTGTAGCCCAGTGACCAAGCTCTGCATACTATCTCCACTCCCCAACCTTCCAGTATATTCTTGATGTGCTCTGTTAGATAGTGCTCAGCACTCGGGAGAGAAAACAAAGCAGGGAGGCGAGTATCAGCAGCTTTTGGTAAAACTAACCATTTCTGCTACTTCAGAACTTCCTTCTCTGGCTTGCCAGATACTACGCTCTCCTGGTTTTTCTCCTCCTCTGTACTGTGTACTTTTTCTCGGGCTCTTTGGATGGAAGCTCTACATTTTCCTGACCATCAAACATCAGAGTGCCCCAGGCCTCAGTCCTCAGGAGTTTCTGTCTGCACGCACTCCCTTGAAGATCTCACTCACCTAATCTGATGGGTTTAACATGTCAGCGGTTCCTTACCTGCAGCTTAGATCTCTTCCCTGAGGTCTGGTCTATTCAGCTGCCTGCCCAAGGTCTACCTGATGACCTCAACTGGATGTCTGATCATCAACCACTTCAGACTTAAGGGGTAAAACTGAACTCCTGACCTCCCCGCTTCAGAACCCACTCCTGCTCTGAATGTTCTCTTTCGTGCTTTGTAATTCCATCAGCAGGTCCTGTCTATTCCAGTTGCCTCCTTCCCACTTCTACCTTTGTCTATAAGCTTTCTCAGTACAGTAGCCACACTGATGCTTCTGAAACGGAACTGTGTCATGTTGCTCTGATGCCTCTAGGATCTTCATATCTTCCTCAGAGTAAAATGAAGTCCTTTATGGTGGTTTACAAGGCCTCACACAGTCTGTTCTCTCTGCTCCCTTGCCTGCTGGTTTCCTGCCCAACCTCATGAACTGTGCCTGTCCCCTTTGCAGACTAATCCAGCTACACTGGCTTCCCTGCCAAGCACACCCTAGACTTGGGGCCTTTGCATGGGCCATTGCTGCCAGGGTGAAGCTTCTCCCCAGATACCTGCCTGGCTTGCTGCTTTAGTCTTTACTCACCTGTTGCCTTCTCAGTAAGCCTCTCGACCCGTCTTATTTCAGGTTGCAACCCCCTGACACTCTATTCCGCTTCCTTGCTTTGTCTTCCCCATGGCAGCTAGCACCATGTGATTATATTTGATAGTTTAATTCTTTAGTGTTTATTTTCTGAACTCTCACTGGAATCAGGTTTTGTCTGTTTTGCCCTCTGCTGCACTTCCTATGTCTGACATGTAGTAGGCAGTCAGTCAACACTTGTTGAATGAATTTCTATTATTTTTTTAATGACTAAGAATTAATTTGAGGCATTATCAGATCCAAACCGTAGTAGTGAGAACCAGACCCAGATAGTGCTCCTAGGATAAAAATCTATAGGACACCAAAAACCTGAATGGGAGAGCCAGAACTATGGCAGATCTATGGGACCTAACACTTTGGTCATGCTGGGGTAAGACGACTCTGTGGTTATCATCCCTAAAGATGGTTATGGGGTCTCCTCTGTGAGTTAATGTATCTAACGCAGTGGGCTTATGACATCATCCTCCTCACGATCTTTGGAGCACAGAACTAACAAGGAGAAGAAAATCTGTATGTAAAATAACAGTAACAGTCAGTTTCTTTGTCCACAAATGAGGATAATGGTTCTTGTGGATCATCGGTAATATTTAGGATTGTAGGATTACATGACAACAATATCTGTAAATAATAAATGCATCCTACTACTATGACCATAGCCAAACCTCAACCTACCACTATTAATATTATTATCTAAATATCTAGACTGTGGGTTGCTTGTGATTAGCAATTAAATTGGTTGATTTGGGGGAACTAACATAGGAGTGCCAATTTTTTAATTTTGTTGAAACAGAACTTTTAAAAAATCCACATTACTATAATTACTTATAAAAGGAAAGGTATTTTTAGCCCCCAAAGTAAAATATATAATTTGAGAATCAAGGATGCTTTTTTTTTAATGGAATAAATTTAACTTTACCAAAAATGCACTAAAATGATCCACACCACTCAGTTTGCCTTGGACCAATAAATATTTCATCACATGGCTTTAAGACAAAGATCACTGATGTTATAAACTGAGGATGCTCTTTGGGACCAAGTTTATCTAAGTTATACTCTATGGTCCTAGTTATGAACCCAGAGTATAACAGGGAAGGGACATAAAACAGTCCTCTTCATCCTGTCTTGTTTTTCTGCCCTATATTGGTTAGGGAAATAAACACTTTTAAAGAAAATTGTTTTTCTTAACAGCCCCTTATTTTTACCTTTCTCCCCATCATGTCTTCAAGAGTTGAGATATATCACCACGTTCCCATTACAGTTAAACTCATTTACATATAATTTTTTAAAACCTCAAATTTTAGTTGATTAAATACGATAGGCGTTTATTTCTTACCCACGTAAATATCCTAGGGCTAGTTTAGTGGCTCACTGGGGCTCCAGCTCCTCTCTTGTCATTCTCCCATCCTTAGTTCATTGCCTCATGTTCCAAAAGGGCTGCCCGAGTACCAGTCATTATAGCCACATCCAGATTATAGGAGGGTAGGAAAAAGAAGGAGTAGATTTCTTAAAAGAATTACATTTAACTGACAGAATTTTATTAAAGCTAGAATTCGGAATCCTGGTTCTAAGGAAGAAGGAAATATTGACTATTGAGAGGAATTGGCAATTTGCAGTCTTAGGCAACCTGTATTTTACTCCTTTTATAATCAAGTTATACTCTACTACCGTATTTTAGGAAAATGGCTGCTGTTCTGTGCTAAAAAGTTTGATAGGTCATCAGAATGTATTTATTAAAAGGCTATCAACGTAACCCCTCCCTCCAAAAATACTGATTTACTTATTCACTTCAATACAGTAGACTGTCAGTTAACCAGGATCCATCATGACTGGTAGATGTTTTTTGCCAGTTGCTTGAGAGTGTCTCTTGCTTGAGTTCTGGTTAATGGAGAGTCTACTGCATTGGCCTGCCTGCCGTTTTTGGTGAGTCGTGTTGCTGCTCACTGTCCGGGAGCTCCGTTTCCTCCGTCGAGGCCGGGCCTCCCACCACTCTGCCTGGCGTGTGTGCTCTGCACAGCTTTAACCCACAGGGGCTCTGATCCTAACGGGCGTTTTCCAGGGCAGTGGGTGGCTCTCTCCACTGTTTCTTCACAGAAACAGTGAAATCACTGCAACAGCTTCTCCTGATGGGTTCTTCCCTCTCGGTCACATAAAACTGACAATTTATATTAGTACCAACCAAAGATATTGGTGACTACACTGTTTTATTGGATGTGAGATGCAGGAAAAATTGTTACGACAGATTCATGAAAACCTCATTTGAGTCTATTGTCAGCTTTGGGAGTTCCATTTTTTAACTCAAATTCTGTATGATGCTATTGACTTTAGGAAACAGAGAATGAGAACTCTTCCATATTGGGGCTATGTAGTGAAAGCATAGAGTGTGTTCTGGTAGTTGGACTTCAGTTTCATCATACAGACATGGAGATTTTTTATTGTCATTATAAATTTGTCTGAGAATGAATTAGTAGGTTGCCTAATTTTCCACTTGCATTATCTTCCCTCTAGTATCTTGAGGAAATACGGATGAGAGTGGGAAGATTTTGTTTTTATTTAGAATTAGTAGTTACATGATTCCTTTCTTTTTAGGATTAGATTTAACTTATTTTGATTGAACCATGGGTTTGCAATAGGGTTTATTCCAAAATAGGACCTTGTTTGGAGATGCCAGATTTTTAAGTTGAATCAGATTATTGATGTTTTAGATAAAATTGCTATATCAGCTTCTTCCCACTGGATGTCATCTTTTCCCACATGTTCTATATTCTACAAACATTAAATATGACAAAGTACTGCAGTACAAAAATGGCTCAGTAGATGTCAAATTCAAACAATTATTTTTTATTCATTTACTTAATAGCATATATGCGTACTTACTGTGTACCAGGCCCTGTTTTAGGCACTAGGGCCAAAACAATCAATAAAAACAAAGTGCAGTTCTCATTGTGTATGTGTGTGCGTGTGCATGTGCTCACGCATGTGTGCAGATATGTGATTAGAATATGACAGGCAGAATGTAAAAATTAGAATACAATAGTCAGTGATAACTGTGCAAAGGAATATAAAACAGGTAAAGAGTACAGAGAATGACAGTGGGTGGGGGTGTTGCTCTTATAGTTAGGCCTCTGGGACTGTGAAGATACCTGGGAGAAGATAACAGTAGCACATTCCTTTTTTTTTTTTTAATTTATGTATTTTAAGATTTATTTTATTGTTTTTTGAGAGACAGAGACAGAGAAGGGGGAGGGCCCAGAGCAGTCTCCATAGTTGTACGTCATCAGTTGTGACATAGTTTCATTCCACAGGTGGATGTGGGGCTGCACAGGACAGGAACCGGACTGGAGGCCTCCCACATGGGAAGCACGCCCCAGTTCAGCTTATGGGGCTGCATGGGCCAGGGCTGGGACTCGATCTTGCAGCTGCAAGGCAAGCACCCAACCTGTTGAGCTATTCCAGCATCCCAACAGTAGCACATTCCTAGTCCCTAAGGGCGGGTGTGCTTAGCCTGTGTGAGGATTAGTGGGAAGCTGGTGAGGGCTGGTGAAGGGAAGGGGAGGGGAGAAGGGAGTGTGTGAGATCATACTTGCAAGGTCTGAATCACAAAGGCCCTTTGAGAAAAGCATTGTGTTTCATCTTGAGAAAGACTGGAAGCCCCTGGGAGATTCTGAGCTAAAGATTATTGGGATCAGCCTTAGGTTCTAAAAGGCTGATTTTGGCTGTGGGGTTGGAAGATTGGATGCAGGGAGACCACTTAGATGATTACACTAGTCCAGGCAGAGAGATGAGGGTGGGGTTTAGGGAGTGGAGTAGAGGTGGTGAGTGGTGTTTAGATCTGATATACATACTCACATGTAAAGTCATTGTCTGCTGGTGGATAGGCTATGCAGCGTAAGAGAAAGAAACCAAAGCTCACTATATTTCCTCAGAAGGTGTGCTTTTACAGTCTTTGAATGTCAAAGTATGCAATGCTGCTAATGTAATATATATCAAGTGTCAGTTATTATTTGAGGATTTATGAGCCTTTAAAGAAATTTGAGGAATAACAGATACCTATGCCTGAAGAAAGGAAATATGTTTGTGTGTGTGGGGGTGGGGTGGGGGGGGAGGGGGGGTACTTTTCCTGAAATTTTCCATTTAATATTTAATACCCCATTATATTATTCATTACAATTAAGGGTATGCTTAAACTATATTTTGGGAATGTCTTTAGAAAGGCATTTAAAGATTTCCAGGTTACTGTTTGTATTCTGTAGTTAAAAAGTAGTGATCAATACCCTAACTAAACACCAGATGGCACTAGAAAACAAGTCACATTTACCACTGGAAGTTTTTCTTTACAGAAATCATATTTGGAATGCCATTTAAAGAAAAGACTGAGATGGCTGTGTTGTAGCCAGTAAATCAGCTTGGTATAACCAGTATCTCCTAGAAATACTCCTGAGTTCCTGTGATCATGAAAAAAATAGAGCTAGAACCAGTGAGGGCAAAAACCAAGCCTACTAAAGTTTTTTCATTAAAAAAAAAAAATTGAAGTGTTTCTTAGGATTCTTACAACCACATATAACGTATTTGAGCAAAGATGGAGACCAGTGCTGTGAGAGGTAACAATTAGACGTCTTAGTAGAACACATAAAGCATCTCATGATCTGGCTGCTTTCCTCTTCAAAGTACTCTTCCTTGTCTCCCCGCCTCACGTTCACCCGGTGAGCTCCTGTTCCTTAGAAGTGAGCTTGGATGTTAACCTCTGCTAGGAAGCCTGCCCTGACTGATCCCCCATTGCTACGCCAGACCAGAAAGTATGCTTCTCCTGTGTGCTCCCAAGACACCCTGTGCTTACAGCTTTTTCGCATATGTTTTGAGTTTTCCCCTTAATTTTTAAACAAAAAAAAAAATTAATGATTGAAACTATGACCCTCCAACCCTGAGTATAAATCCAGGTTCTCCAGAGAAACAGAACCAATATGGTGGGTGTGTGTGTCTAGAAAGAGAAGGGGAAGGAGAAAGAGACATACAGAGAGACAGACACAGAGATTTATTTTAAAGAATTGGCGCATGTGACTATATAGAGGCTAGAAGTCCAAAATCTGCATGGTAGGCAGGCAAACTGGACACCAGGGAAGAGTTGATGTTGTAGCTCAAGGCCAAAGGCAGTTTGGAGGCAGAATTCCCTCTTCCTTATGGGAGGAGAAGGGTTTTTTTGTTTGTTTTTAGGCCTTCAACTGATTGGATGAGGTCCACCCACACTATGGAGGATAATCTTCTTTATTGAAAGTCTGTAGATTTAAATGTTAATCTTATCTAAAACTACCTTCACACAACATGCAGACATGTTTGATCAAATATCTAGGTACCATGGCCTAGCTTAGTTGACATATGAAATTAATTATCACATCCTTCCAATAGCACTTAGTTGTAGTATGGAAAAAAAATGTGATAAATCCCCTTTCCTTTAATTGTCTCTTCATCTGATGGTGATAATGAGATGCAAATGGTGTCCAGGAAGAGTTATAAACAGAAATATCAATATATGAATGAATTTTAAGAGTCTACCATGTACTACATTTCAAGTTCTTTTCACATAGGTTCTCATTTCATCCTTACCAAAAACTTGTGAATTAAGTATTTTTTAGCTATTACTGTATTTCTTCAATTATTTTTTTTTCTTCTTTCTCCTACTTCTGGTACTCCAATTACATGTTAGACTGAATGATAATGTTGCATACAGGTTTCTGAAATGTAAATATATTTTTTCCTTTGGATTGCATAATTTTTATTGCTCTATCTTAAAGTTCAGTGATTCCTTTTTTTTCCGTTTCATATCTGTTGTTGAACTCATCTAGTAAAATTTTCATTCTGCTATAGTTCTTTTTAATTCTAGATTTCCAATCTTTTTTTTTTAATAGTTTTTATTTCACTGTTGAGATTCATTATCTATTCATTCCTTAATACCATACTTTTCTTTACATCTTTGTACTCATTTCTAATTATTGATTTGAAGTGGTTTTTTTTTTTTTTTCAGAAAGTCCAATATGTGGGCACACTGGAGACAGTTGATGTTG